>BQNB010010574.1:0-10775 GCA_026074375.1 Tanacetum coccineum | reverse complement strand
CGGGCGGGCATGGGCACCGGGCAAAACGGGCGCGGGCTAAAACGGGCACGGGCTAAAACGGGCACGGGCCAAAACGGGCACGGGCCAAAATGGGCACGGGTTAAAACGGGTACTCATGGGATAAATGAGCTACTTGACATTTTTGTACGTTTACAGACATTTTCTTACAATTTTTTACTTTCTTGTCCGTTTTTTTAACGTTTTCGTCTATTTTTTTACGTGTTCGCCCGTTTTTTTACATTTTCGCCCGTTTTACCTTTTCGTTCGGTTTTTTACGTTTCGTCCGTTTTTTTACGGTTTCGCTCGTTTTTTTACGATTTCGTCTAGTTTTTTAGGTTTTCATCCGTATTTTTACGTTTTCGTCCGTATTTTTACGTTTTCGCCCGTTTTTTACGTATTCATCCGTTTTTTACGTTTTCGTCCGTTTTTTACGTTTTCGTTCATTTTTTTACCTTTTCGTACTTTTTTTACGTTTTCGTTCGTTTTTTCGTTTACGTCCGTTTTTTACGCTTTCGTCCGTTTTTACGTTTTCGTACATTTTTTTTACGTTTTCGTCCGTTTTTGTTTGTTTTTTCGTTTACGTCCGTTTTTTAAGTTTTCGTCTGTTTTTTACGTTTCCGTAAAAACACAGACGAAAACATAAAAACGGACGAAAACGTAGAAAACGGACGAAAACGTAAAAAACTAGACGAAAACGTAAGAAATCGGGCGAAAACCAAAAAAACGAGCGAAAACGTAAAAAAAATAGACGAAAATGTAAAAAACAGACGAAATCGTAAAAAAATGGACGAAATCGTAAAAAATCATACGCAAATGTAAAAAAACGAGCTAAAGCGTAAAAACAGACGAAAATGTGCAAAAGCGTAAGAAACCGGACGAAAACGTAAAACAACGGGCGAAAACGTAAAAAAAGGGGCAAAAACGTAAAAAAACGTGCGAAACGTAAAAAAACGAGCGAAAACGTAAAAAAAGACGGAAACGTAAAAAAAATATGAAAACACAAAAAACCAGACGAAATCGTAAAAAAATAGACGAAAACGTACGAAAACGTAAAAAACAGACGAAAACGTAAAAAACAGACGAAAGCGTAAGAAACCGTATGAAAACGTAAAAAACACGCGAAAACCTAAAAGAACGAGCGAAAACATAAAAAAAAGACGAAAGCGTAAAAAAACAGACGAAAACGTAAAAAACCAGACGAAATCGTAAAAAACAGACGAAAACGTAAAAAACGTGCGAAAACGTAAAAAAACGTGCGAAAACGTAAAAAAGGTGCAAAAACGTAAAAAAACGAGAGAAAACGTAAAAAAACAGACGAAAACGTAAAAAAACAGACGAAATGGTTAAAAAACGAACGATAACGTAAAAAATTAGAGGAAACGCTCGAAAACGTGAAAAAATGGGACAAAAAGGAAAAAGAATAAGAAATCATAAAAGAAAGATAGAAAAAGAAACAGGACAAAAAAGGTTTGGCCGTTTGGGCAAAATTCGCCCTCTTATTTATCATTTCCTCCCATTTATCCCATTCATATTTCTCTCTCCGCCCATAAGAGCCCATAACAAAATAAGGGTGGGGCAAAATACGCCCATAACTTTTAAAAAAGCGTCAAAAAACGCCCAAAAGTTGCTATTTGTGCAACTTTTGCCACCACCTATGGGGTCACATACGTAGACACTATATTTATAATATATATATTCATTTTACGATATAACCTTATCGGTCGTTAATTAGTCCTTTTGACGAATAGTTAACTTAAGGCTATTTAATTAATGTGTAATGGACACATTAATAATCTAAGCCCAAAACCAACATGGATTGCCCATGTGGTTGTATGGTTCGACCGGCCTAAGCAAGAAAAGATGCTACTTGGTCCTAAAGCAATTGTATTAGGATTAGTGTTAGTCTTAACTCACCTTATATATACAAGGCCTTTATGAACATATTAACAATCTTTTGCTCTCATCTTTTCTCCCGTAAACCGATCGGCAAACACCCCTCTTCCTTAGGGTTGTGTCGATTTCAATAAACAACAAGAACACAGGTTTTGATTGTTCAATTGTGGTAAAGAACTAGCATTCGAGTAGTATTGTTAACGTGTAGTGTGGACTAATACCGTAGAGATCACCTCCTTTAGTGGTTTTTGTTTTATGTCGTGGGTATTCATAAGAACACAAGGGTGTTCATTGTTTCCATTTGTTGCTCAAATCAATTACTAAGAGGTTAGTACGTTATATGTTATGTTGTTAATTAAAAATGCATACCATACGCATCCCTTTGGGACGACTCCGCGCTGCGTATTACTTGATAATATAGGTTATTGATGAAATCAAATAACGTCTATTTTATAGCATCATTTATCCCATGTAATTAACCCATTTTGTATAGTTTAATTGTTTATATTTGAGAATTGTAGTAATTATGGAGTACTTGGTGAAGATTGATTAAAAGGCACGCATTCTGGAGCTTAAACGAAGATATTTTGAAGATTACTGTTCTGAAGACCAATACGCCGTATCCATCAAGGAAGATACGGCGTATATGTGCCTGCACTCACCAAAGACCACGAAGGAACAAGATCCAATACGCCGGATCTAAGAAAAGCAATACGCCGTATTCAAGCTATATGGGAATAAAATATTCTAGAAGATATCAAACGTGGTCTCTACTCCAAGAAACCCCCAATACGCCGTATCCAACACCTTGGATACGCCATATCGAAACCGACTCCAGACCTTATAAATAGAAAACTCAAAAAACGAGTTTTAAGTGTGTTAAATCATATTCTCGATACCTAAACCACAAAAGTCGATTTTCAGAGGAGAAAAAGAGCAGAAGAGGTCGAGCAACACGATTAATTCCATAGGAGACAACGTGTAATTTCTCATACTTTCGTAATCGTTCAGTTTTTGGTATTATTCGTTAACTCGGTTAGTTTACCTTGGCTAAATCATTACTCTTGTATTAATTATGACGTTTGAAGGCTAATACCTTCGGGTATTAGCCATTGTTATGAAGATCTTAATGTTTGGTTTGTTTATCTCGATTTTTTAATTTATCGTTGAATTATTGTTTATGTTTATCACATGATACTTGTTTACGTGCTTTTGTATGCGACCTATCATTCAACTAGATCTAGTGATACGGACCAAGTAATCTAGATGTCGGGATAACTCTCCATATAGTAATATGTATAGGTGGAACAATAGGAACACTAATAACGTCCTGCTTACCTTGATCGAACAAGTTAGACTGTTGTAGGTGGTGGCTTAGTACTAACTAATAACGTTCTGATTCCTTGGTATAGAGTGGATTGTGGACTACCACCTAATACAAATTACCGTTAAGCAGTAAGTGGGTAAAGTCTTGATGAGCTAGGGTTAGTACGACACACACCGTGTTGTCCTCTAGATGAACTATAATCAATATATTAGGATGCTTTATGCAGATGCGTTTAATTGTGACAAAATTCTTCGTGTCCAGGTCTTAGGAAGAAGTAACGCCTAAGTCTTAAGAATGATATGCCGCCTCGAGATAAGTAATCATTGCACTAATAAACAAACAAACATTCTGATTGGATTAATAATGGTTAATACAGTTTTCTTATATTTGGCTAGACCGCTCTTTTATCTTCTGAGATTTGCTTGCGTGTGTTTTAGTGTCTTGAATTGGTTTTAGTCACAACAAAACCTGTGCCAGTCTCTTAGGCTTAAAACCCCCCCTTTTCCACTAGATTTAGGATTAACATAGGTTTAGCATAGATTAGACTAACATAGATTAGCAAAACCAAAGTATGAATAAATTAAAAGTGTTCCTCGCTCCTAGTGATCGACACCCTACTTACCACAAACTCCCATCGATCGGGTACACTGCCCGTTAAAGTGTTGTTTTGGTTAAGTCGGCAAAATATAAATTTAAAACTTGAATCATAATATAACAACCTACACGACAGCACATCAAGTTTTTGGCGCCGTTGCCGGGGAGTGAGAATTAATCTTGATTTTTATTTGATATTTTGGTTTTTAGCTTTAGATTAGATCTAACCTTTAGGATTAGTGTAATTTAGATTAGTGTATAATTGTGTATATTTGCTTGCATATTTGTGTGTTTAATTGTTTTTCATAATACACTGTTCTGGTCAATAACTCGATACGGCGTATCCACTTCCATTGGATACGGCGTATTTACTTCCATTAAATACGGCGTATTGACCATCTGATACAGTAACAGATCTAGTTCTTTGCATTCAATTTATCGTATATCTGTGTTTTCTTTCTCCTGAGCCCATCCTATTGATTGTTTATCCCTTGTTTCAGGTAGTGCATGACAAGAAGTTCAACCAAGGAACTAATTACACCTTTCAAGGAACCGGAATGAGAATTTCGATCATCTAGGAAGCACTTCAAGACACTAAGTCTTGACGAATCGAGATCGCCTGATTTTGATCTATTTTCTGACCAAAAAGAATACTCGGAGGAAGAGGTAGCGGAAACAATGGCGGAAACTATGGAACAATACATGAGCAAAACTGATCGGGAGTTGCTAGGCCTAAGATCGAAGACAATGATAGTTTTGAATTGAAAGGCCAATTTCTCAAAGAACTACGTGATAACACCTTTAGCGGTTAGGATCATGAAGATGTGAACTGTCACACCCCGAAAATTTCAGGTCAATATTTTAAACTTTTCCGATCATTATTTTTGACTTTTATACGTTACGTTTGAATCTGGCAGTTTACCGGGAAGTTAACCCGCGTAAATCTGAAAAACGTCATCAGACGCGTTCTGACTTCGGATTTTGATTAGTTTAGATATTATATGAGTTATTTTATCTTTTCTAAGTGTTTCGTAGTTTACGATCACTCCTAGTATTTATTTTTTACGCTTTAACGTTTAAATTACGTTTTTTCGCGTTTTTGACCTAACGAAACCCCGGAAACCTGAAATCTTGTCGTGTAAACTTTAGTTGTCGTACATCTCATATTATAGCATCAAAAATTTCGTTCACCCTCCCCCTCTTGTCATATTTCGGACGCCTAAACCCCCAAACCAAAACAATTTGATTCCTAAATTAAATACAAGAGCATCTTTTATAAAACTAGTGCATGTGATCTTACATATGCAAGATAGTGACGCATGAGAGTGTCATTCTTATGCACACTTACCATGCTAGCCTCTTCATGTGACCTCTTACACTTATGTAAGACTTTGATTTGTACATTTAACCAACTCATGTACCTAGTATGAACCATGACTCAAAAAAATTGAACCATATGGTCCTTGTGTTGTTGTTTTGGCCGAACCCACACACACACCTTTGGTGTGTGTTGGTCAATTGGTACTACAAAACAAGAAACCCTAGACCATCTCTTGTCCTATAAATACATACATATATCACACTTAGGGTTTCATAATTATTTTCAAGCCTCTAAAAATTTCTTTCTCTCCCTCTTTTCTTTTTGAAGCTCACGGCCAAACACCCTCTTTTAGGGCTTCCATTATCTTTGATTTCTTGCATAATTCAAGTATACTAGGTTCATTTATAAGAACATCTAAGGTGGTTTGAAGTATTGGTTCTTTGATTTCAAGGGTCTTTCAAGAGTTTATAAAGTAGGGTTTTAAGATTTGTTGTTGGGTTTTATAGATCTAGTATTTTGGGGTTTAGATCTTGTGATTTCTCTACTTGTTCTTTGCTTTTGTAAGTGCCTTGATCTTTTCTTATGGTTTACTTATGTTCTTTCATATATTTTCAAGATCCATACATCCATATGTTGTGTTTTAATTTTTGAAAGATTATAAAACAAGATTTTATAAATAATGATGTTACTTTGTTTCACTAAGTTAAATATTACGTCCTTAGTGAGATGAGAGTTGCAACAATAGAAATGAAGGGATTAGGTTAGTTTTAGGTGTGGTTTTGTTGTGGATTAGTTTTGAATAAAGATTAGGCTAGACTATGAACTATTGTAAAGTTTGGTGTGATTTTTGGAAGCGTTTGTGAAAAAGATAGTTGCTGATCCGAAATGGTTTTGAGGTTTTGAGCGACTTAGGAATGTTTTCATTAGGCGTAAAAGTAGTTTTTGGAGAGCTTGTTTCGAATAGATAGTTTTTCATATATCGCACACTAAAATTAAACTTAAAACGGCCAAGTTATAGCCAAATAAAACTTAAAACTTTTTTCGGCAAAATAATTTACATAGGTGCTGATGTGAATAGTAAAATGGGTTTTCGGACACTTTTGAGATATTTTGAGCTTTTAAAACACTAGCGAAACATATAGTAACACATATATATTGATTACTATCATTTAAAGACATCGTTAACATATTTTAGAAAAAGCGTTTAAGGTTACTAAAAATAGTAAGTTTGGTAAATTTTAGCAAGATAGACATGGAAGTTAAGAGTTTAGATTTCCCTAGTGCACTTAAAGAAATATTGATTAAGCAAATATACGGGACGGTATTAACATTCTGAAACTAAAAACTTTCCTAAAATAGAAACTTACTAAAAAATAGTAATTTTTGGTTAAACGCCAAAACTTAACAAAAAACTCGATAATTTTATTTTGTCACGTTTTGTTAATTAAGTCAAAGCACAAACACACATGGATGTCTTTTGGTGATGAACATATTGTGCAATTCTTGGCATACTTTCCTTGTTCCTAAGACGTGTTATTATTCTAGGTCGCGGCTAGATTTCTATATCATCTTTTACTTGCGTGATTCATCATTTGCTCATCTTGCTAAGGTGAGTTCATAGCCCCATGTTTTACCATTTTTACTTTACTACTTTGGGGTGAGAAACATTGCTTGATTTTAAACTAGGAATACAGTTACTCTACGTTACCTTTTCCTGATTACGTGTTGCCTAAGTAGCGGATAGACCACTAATGCCCGAACTATCATGAACCGTCAATTGGTTAACCGATGAACTGGTTAAGTAAGCGTGAATGTTGTAAATAGATCTATTGAGACTATTTATCCCTATCCGGGTGAGTAGCGCTCACTACCCACGGGGCTCCCGATAAACGGATATATACCATGTCAGATTTCACTAGGTGATCTTGGTCAGATACCTTTAGGGCAATTAATTCTTGTTTGGCATATAATATGCTTCCTTTTAATTGAGCTTCGGTGTCATGAGCTTAGCGCAATAGTAAATACTTTTTACGGGAAGTTGTATCTGTTATAACTGTCACGTGCGTACTGTAAACTTGTGGTCCACTTTTAATACTAATTTCAAACCTATGAATTCACCAACTTTATGTTGACATTTTAGCATGTTTTTCTTAGGTTCGTAGCTATGGATGTCTTTGCTTGCTTTATGGTGTTGCCTTGCATTGGACCGATTTTCAAGAGTTATTATTATTATCAATGTTAACATCGTTGTCAAACTTTAAAAACTTTTATTCGCTTCCGCAAATTATCTTTGAACTTATGTAAAACTTTAACTATTTAAGTTAATGTAACGATGTTGGATTTTTAAACGTACCCTTAGAGGTCGTTCTTTGTATCTTGCGTGATGAATATTATGACGTCACGCCACCGGACACGTGTTTCCGTCCAGGCCCCGTTTGGCGGTGTGACACGAACGATACATTGAGAAAGCTCTTGAGATCATGGATTTATTCCACATCCCCAATATTACTATAGACCAAGTGATGCTTAGAGCCTTCCCCATGTCCTTAACTGGAGCCGCAAATCGTTGGCTAAGAAATAAACCGTCTGGTTCGATTACAACTTGGGAAGATCTGAAGACAAAGTTTCTAAGCAAATATTGCCCAACTGCTCATACTGCAAAGAAAATGGAGGAGATCAACTACTTTCAGCAAGAACCGGATGAAAACGTCTATCAAGCTTGGGAGCGATTTAAAGAACTCTTGATGAAGTGTCCTCAACATTATTTAACGGAGATGCAGGAGGTAGTCTTGTTCTACAATGGATTGGATGTTCCAACTCGATAAATTCTCGATTCAAGAGGTGCCATACCATCTAAGACTGTTGTTGATGCTAAAGTAGCCATCCAAGAAATGGCTGAATACTCTCAAAAATGGCAAAATGAAACATCAAGGACCAGAAGTACTGAAACTTCTGACGGATTAGCAGCCATACAAGCACAACTCAACAATCTGGGAAGAGAAATCAAGAAAGTAAATGAAAAAGTTTATGCTGCTCAAGTAGGATGTGAACAATGTAAAGGTCCCCATTACACCAAAGATTGTCCACTCAAGGAAGAAGGGAAAACCCTCGAAGAAGCTTACTACACACAATTTGGTGCACCTTTTCAAGGAGGGGGATATAGAGCAACTGCTTTGGGATTTTATCAAGGGAACGACGCGAATCCTTCGTATCAAGAACGAAGGCAATCTATGGAAGATACCCTGAGCAATTTTATGAGTGAATCGGCAAAAAGACATGAGGAGAACTCAAATTTGATCAAATAAATCCGAGCTTCAACGGATGCTGCTATAAAGAACTAAGGAGCATCGATTAAAACTCTGGAGATCCAAATCATGCAAATGAGCAAGGTCCTACAGGAAAGAGGATTTGGAAGTCTATCGAGCTCCACTGAAACAAACCCGAGAGACCATGTCAAGTCGATCTCAACTGTAATTAAAGCTGATTCATACTCGATACGCCGTATGGGATCCTCCCAATACACCGTATCCACTGGACAGAACCGTACACTGATGTACGAGACAAAACAAACAACAATTCCGTTTCCAAGTCGTTTGAATGGTAACTACTGTGATGAAAATAAGGGATCATATGGACCACAATTCTCGGAAGCTTACTCTGAAGCTTCACATATCAATAATTCCATACCCAGAAAGGAGAAAGACCTAGGGAGTTTCACTTTACCTTGCTTTATTAATAATGTTTGCTTTGATAATGCCCTTGCTGACTTAGGAGCTAGCGTAAGTGTTATGCCTCTCTCGACCTACCTTAACTTAAGATTAGGCCAATTAGCTCACACTAAGTTGACAGTTGAACTAGCAGATAGGACTGTGAAATATCCAAAAGGAATCGTTGAAAACATGCTAGTAGGTATTGGTAAATTTGTTTTCCCTGTAGACTTTATAATTCTTGATATGCCCGAGGATATCAAAGTGCCCTTGATCCTCGAAAGACCATTTTTGTCTACTGCCCGTGCTAAGATTGATGTTTTCAGAAGAAAGATTACCTTAAGAGTTAGGGAAGAGAAAATAATTTTCAAAAGTGTTAAACCTGCTAGTAGTTTAATTAAGAGTGTCTACATGTTAGGTTTGAGAGAAAGAATGGAACTTGATTTAGAAGCTAGGCTAATGGGAAAGACTTTGGTGTCGAATAGATCATTAGACCCTTTCTTTGAGGATTACATAGAACTAAACGATCTTAATGTACCATTAGAACTTAAAAGAGATCAAGTTGATGATTTAATGCCCACCATTGAGGCAGGTGAGGTAGTTGAGGAATTTAGAGCTAGGAATGATGCTAGAATAATTAGAATTTTTTTTGTATATCCTAGTGATTGCAAACACAATAAGAAGATCCGTATAGATTGTGCCTACAACTTGAAGTTTTCTTGCATGATAGGTTTTGAATTTTTACACGCTAATTTTTCCCTATCTTGTACGTAAATGTAATGTCCAAAAAGTTTCATAATTCTATAATGAAGGACAAATTGGAATACAAGGGAAAAAATGTAGTTGGATCCTTAATGAACATACCTATCTTTGTTGGAACCTTTTCTATCTTAACAGATTTTGCAGTTTTAGAAGATATGGATGCTTATCGTGATAAAGGAATGGGCGATGTTATTTTTGGCGAACCATTTTTGAGAGAAGTTGGGATTACTGCAAAACGGTTTGAAGGAATGATTACTATTTACAATGGTAATGAAGAAGTTACTTACCAAATGGTGCAATCACATCCGAGGTTTAAACACCATACTAATGAACAATGCAACAAGATCCCACCATTACTGAAGGTAAGTAAAGAAGATAAGATGAATGAAATCTCACACTCATATCAAAAGCTTAAGGGGTTCTACAAAGGAGTTTTGAATCTAGGACCCAATTTTATCCGAGTGCCGTCAATGGAGGAATGGCTCACACGCGGGCACATAAGCGTGCATGATATGGAATTAGAATGATATATGTCCTATTTTTCACCCCAAAATGCTTAAATTATACTTAAATTTTTTTTCAAGCATACTTTTTTGAAATTACTTGATACATAACCCGCACACAATAACCCTTGTTAGATATTGTGAGGATTTAACCTTATCCGTTTCTAAATGTTTACCCAAATTCCACAAAATATGAATGTGTCGGTGATGTTGTAGACTTTAGAACTTGGCTTGGTATATCTATTCGAGACCACAATAATGAGTACTATGGAATTAGATGGACTAACTTGTTTAAATTGGTAAAGTTCTAAGATTACACCCAAAAAGCCTTTACATGTTGTTTATTAACTAACTACACTGGTTAGTTAACCCCCGTATAAACTCTTTGTTTACTCTCATTTTAAGAGTAAGATACCCCTAGAACAACCCGTAGAGCCAATCCTTAAGGAACTACACCAATTATTTGTTTCGTTACACCTTAGCCTACCCTGTTAGATTAAGTTTATTTTACAATTACTAGTTGCTTAAAGTGTAAAGTTTGTATTTCCCAAGTCTTGTGTCAAAAAGTTTCTATCTTTGTTACGGTTCGAAGAAATATGCACATCGCAAATGAGAATGTATAATGGTATGTGCTTAATTACACATACCATTTTCCATTCTAAGCAGAC
>BQNB010010573.1:68910-80229 GCA_026074375.1 Tanacetum coccineum | reverse complement strand
TGTTGACACTTTAGCAATGTTTTTCTCAGGTGTCATGTGTTACGGGATATATATGGAGTCTGCATTGGTATAATGGCATGTATAGGTCTATCTCTCGTATCAAGTCCTTTTCACGCCATGAAGTCACAATCCCAAATCTAGTCTTCCGCTGCAGAGAATTTGGGGGTGTGACAAACTTGAAAATTGAATTATTAAAAAGGAAAAATAATATGTTGTTCTTTGGAATAATTGGTACAAAAAATGTGAAGAATGCAAATATGACAAGATTTCGTATGATAAAGCTTATAATGACATGCAACAAAAGATCGAACGGTTGCAAGCTCAGTTGGGAGATCTCAAGGGTAAGAGTAAGGATACTCCATGTATATCAGATACCCTTGATCCTTTGTCTCAGAAACTACAAAATGAGAAAATGGAATTAGAGTTTCAAGTATTGAATTATGCAAAAGAAAATGCACATCTTAATACCACCTACAAGAACCTTTTTGACTCTATCAAAGTGACACGAGCTCAAACCAAAACAATAATTGACTCTTTGCAAGATAAATTACATGATACGATTTATGAAAATGCTAAGTTAAGAGCTCAGTTATTTGATAAGGTTTCTGAATAAAAGGACACCACCAGAGGTACGAGTGTGAATACTTAGTTTTGTAAGCAATCAATTTTAGGAAAACTACCTTCTTCTTCTGGATCAAAACTCTATTCTGTAACTCCTTTTCCAAAATCTAAGGTTATTCCCAAGGTTGGTAAGACGAATGCTTTGTCAAAACTAGTCACTTCAAACTCGGCACCTTTCTTTCGAGAATCAACAGTTGTGAACAATGAAAGAGTGATTGCTCCAGGAATCTTTATAATTAATTCTCTTAAGAATTCTAGGGTAAATACCTTTGTGCCTAACAAACATGTAAAAGCAAGCTTTAGGACAAAACCGATCACTGCTTCACAACCTCATGTCATCACTAAGAAAGATGTGAATTCCAACACAAATGGTTTACCTTTTAAAGAAGTAGAAAGCACTACTAAGACCAGAAGATCACAATCTAGGAGTAATCCTAAGAATGATAGGGCCCCCTCTAAGTCTAAGAGTAGTTGCCTCTTGAATAGTCTTGAGAAAGTAGAAGACCACCATAGGAATTTATAGTTTTTTATAACTCCAAACCATAGGTCATCAAAAGGTAATAACATTAAGCTTGCTATTCGGAATGAAAAATCTAAAGTTGTGTGTGCTACTTGTAAGCAATGTTTGATTACTGCTAATCATGATAAATGTGTGTTTAAGTATGTGAATGGCATGAATTCTAGAAAGAAAAACAAAAGTGCTAATGTTTCAAAAAGTGAAAATCAAAAGAAACATAAGCCAAATGTCAAGAATTTAAAGATGTTAGGTTCCAATGAAAGACTTGCTTCACCTAGGCCAAGCAAACCTAGAACTTGCCTTAGGTGGTTACCAACTGGAAGAATTTTTGACCTTTGTGGAAAAATAACTGCATCCAGTAACATCGAGAGTGAGTCTGACACATCTGTGTATGATATTGCAAGTGCTTCTAACCACCAGGAACCTACAAGCAAAGGGTTTCCAAATTCTACTTCTTTTCTAGACAGGTTTACGAGACTCCGGAGGCAAAATACATGTATCCATCCATTTGCTGGTCTCTAACTTCTCTAGGAATGGCTTATGTACATTTCAGTGCATAACCCGAGCTTCAAATAAAAGGGGAGTGTACTTCTTTTCTAAGGTTTTTATAGCTCAAACGGGCCCGAAAACACCCGAAAACCCTAATTTAAAATCCTAACAACTTTATTATTTAGTAAAAATGTATGCTGGAACTTATTACAGTTTCAGAAAAATAGTCCAACTTTAACGAAGTGTAACTCCTTCGTTATAAACATTCAAGCCTCGACAAAAGTCGCTCATTTTATGAAAAAATCATTCCGGACAAGTTTTCTTTTATACACTTTAGCTGATTCGGACCCGAAAGGGGTCAAAACCTCAAATTAAAATCTGATTAGAATGTCCGAAATTTTATAAAAGCTGTCAAAAGTATTTATGTTTCGCCAAACTTTAAACGGTCATAACTTCTTCGTTTTAGGTCCGATTTTTACGTTCTTTGTATCCTTGAAAAAGTATTTAAGTGTACTATCATATTTTTAAGGTCTCGGCTTGTCTAAACAAAGTTTTCTGTTCAAAACAATAAGAGTAAATTCGGGGCAGCAAGTGTATAATTTCTAGCCTACTAATCCAACTTCATTCACAACAACAATCATTCTAACCTAATCCCTCCATCCATTTTCACATTTATCTACTTCAATAACAAATCCAATGTATCTTAATCCCATCTACCACTTCAACAATATTAACTAATACTGGCAGGGTATCCGCGCAATGCGGCGGCGGGTACTCGTGTGATTATATTTTTCAGCAATAGCAATATCTTTTTGATAAATTGCATTTATAGAAGGAAAAAATGTTCAACAAAGGTTATTATTGGAAATTAGCTTGTTTTTTCGTATGAATTTAGTAACATTATAAAAAGCTTTTACAGCAGGGTACTCGCGCATTACGGCGGCGGGCACCTTATAATCAAAATTTTTGTTAAGTTGGGATGAACAATAATACAAATATTGACTAATAGTTTGTTAATTTCCTTTTAAAGAAATATTTTTTGTTCTTAATTTTTTAAGACTTTCATTTTAGGAATGTCCTAAATCCATTATAAGATAGTAGAGAAGTAGAGATAACCCAACAACTAACAAAAGTTCAAAAAAATATAAAAATCATACAAATATAAAAACTAACAAAAATATAAAAGCAAGTTTACAAACCTTGAAAACTCGTTTTACAAACCTTGAAAACTCATTCTTAATTCTACTTTTAGTAAGAATGTTGATGAATTTTTTATTATCTACGTTGTTGATATGATATGTTTGCGTACTTAAAGATTTGGTTGTGTATTGACTTTATATAGTGGCTAGGTTGATGAGGGGTTGAATATATATTTATTACTAATTACTAATAAGCATTGTGTGAGGAAATTTTTTAGGTTATAAAGAGGTTAATGAGAAACGTATGGTCTTTTGTTTAAGTGATGGTTATATAAAAATTTAATTTTTTTATGAGGCCCAAATGTTTTTATTGAGGCTTTATTAAAGCATTGAATTTCAGACGTTTTTTGTTGCTAGTTTTTAAAAGAGGGTCGTAGTGTGTTTTTTAGGTTGTAAAGAGGAAAAAGACTTGTTTTATTATTGTGTTTGGGCGGTTGGATTTGGCTTAATAATATACAAGGTTTCTAATGTTTTAAATAGCTTTTTAATACATAAGGTGTATATGATAGAAAGAGAGAGATAGTTCTTCTGTAAAAGTCATTAAAAATAATAGCTCCTTATGTTAATAAACTAATTAACTTAACTTTACCCATTGAAACAATCTATTAATTGAATTAGGGTTTATGAAATTAGGATTTCATATCATAATTGAGGGAAATGAATAAAAGGTCAACTGAGAAATTTTTGTTATAAAGTAAAATATCGGTTTTAAATGTATATAGTCGGGTCAACTTATCCAACTAAACAAAATATACACGCTGGAAAATCCTAGTCATTTTAAAGAAATAAGAAAATTAAAAAATTGCTGATGTGTCGGTCATTTTCAAAGGTTAACCGGTTGTAACCGGTACAGCCTAACCTATTTACTATAAAGTTAAAAATTTGAAAGTTTGGATGGCTAAATTGATAATAAAATAAGTTAGTTTACTAAATGTATATATTTTGGAAAGTATGTTTATAATAAATAGACTTAACCATTTTGAAAATTAAACAATACTTGTTAGTACAAAAAGTGTGTTGGGGGATGACATGGGTTGGGTCGCTTACGACGGGCATTGGGGCGGTAAGTGTGACCAATGAGTTGGATCTTATACTAGAGCAAGTAAAATAGGTGATTTCCTGCACATACAAAGAAAAGAACCGTTAGCCTTATCGTGGGGACGGACCCCACGATTAAACTCCGGCGCAAGAGTAAGTATTTATGTTGTCAGAGAATATATATGTGTGTGAAGAATGTCAGAGAATTGCGTACCTTGTGATGTGTCAGAGCCTTTTTTTATAGGGAAAACCATATACCTAGGGTTTCCTAGTATTTGCTTATAGTTGTAGTGGACCGAGTAATGTGGGACCCTTGTTCAGGCAAGGATCAGCGTTAATCTTGATTGCGAACGCGGATTGCCTTCCGTTGGGCGAATGTTCGGAAAGCGGCTCGATTCCGATCCATGTCCGTTCTTGTTATGTCCCGGCCGTGGCCAATGCAATCCTGGCTTAGTTTGGCTCTGGTTATTTGTTTAAGTTAGGATCGGAGCCCATTGTAATGATATGGCCCAGGCCTAGAGGCCTGGTATGCCTCATTATTAGTCAATCAATACCCCCAGTTCTAGTTAGGTTCTTTGCTTTGCGGTACTTTGAGCCATGCAGGATGTAGCTTACTAGACTTTGTTAGTGTCGCAAGACTTTGCTTCGCGACTAGTGGTCCTCCGTGATTTTAGTTAACTAGTTAGGTAAGGTTTGGTGTCGTGTATCATTACTGAACTTTCGTTTTTCTGGTTTGGACAACGACTTGGTGTCCGTTCTCCAATGGCATCATTTTCGATTATTTTAAAATCTCGTGTGTTGGTTGTTTGATAGTGCTTTACACGTGTCATTATCTTGCAGACTTGTGTATTTACTTACACCAAGGGTATAAATTTCCCCTTTGGTTTTCAATGGTTCTTTTCCTTCTTCTTCATAAATTACACATTGTTAAATGTTTTTTGCTTTTGTTAGCCGGGTTTCCACGTGTTGCTGTTGCTTCTCTTTTTTTAGGATGCCAGGTTAGGTTTTTTTTCTCCTTTCTTATTATCACGTCGAGTACATTGTGTTTTATGTCCAAGTTGAGTCAAAAAAAGCGTTAGTGTGCACTATGTTCAAAGTAACCATATACTGCCTACGTTCATCCTTGTTTACCCGACCCGAACATAAAATTTTTTTTAAAGGTTTCCTGATGACAAAGAATTGGTGGTATATACCCATTTTTTTGATTTTGCAATTACCAGATCCCATTGTCTAAGTTTCTTGTTGACGTTCTGACCATTTTCATATACATCTTTCTCAACTATCCATGTTTGGGGCGGCCAAGGTTTCTCACTTTGTGAATTTATGTCGAGTCTATAGATTCAGCCTTTCGTTAATTGTTCGTATGTTCTATACTAGTTCTTTATACTAATAGGATGGATTGGTCGTTCGTTAAACGCTCTGACGCGAGGTCCTTGTTCTGTTTTTAGTAAGTCGTTAGATTCCGTCAAGAACTGGAATGATCATTTTTTTGGGTTGATTCCATGCCTTTCCCCTTTCTGTATCTCTGAAAAGTAAAATTTTAAGCAAAGATCCTCCGCCCAAGATTTCTCGATATGATGCAGAGGCGTGCGAGTTTTTGCGGACTCATACCTCTCCGTTCTGGAAATTTCCAGAACCTTTCTTATGTTGGGTTGGGTTTAGATGCAGTTACTACACACTGGATGGGAGATACAGTTATCTAACTTTTTGGTGACAAAGTGAGTGGGTATATTTTGTTTTGAATCTTAGGTTTATTTGTGTTTGTTGTTATTTCTGACATTTTCTTGTTGTCTATTTTTGAGAGATGGATTTGGTTTTGTTTTTTCCGTTCATTTTGATACCACTAAGTATGGGTAAGGGGAGAGGGAAACCTTGCGAGCATGTGGTTTAAGTTGTTAAAAGATGACTGGGTCACACGTTTCATTGAACCCTCTTGTTATCGCTGCCTCATGAGATAGTAGTGACAATATTGATAAGATGTTTGGCGAGGGAAGCGATGCTGATCAGGAGCATTTGGCTGAAAAAGATGATGATGTTTTGGAGGAGTTGTTGCTTTGGATGCTTCGGAAGTTGTTGCCGAGAAAGCTAAGAAGAAACGAAAAAGGAAAGTGACTGGAGATGCTAGTGGTTCTGTTTATCCTCCTAAGAAATTAAGGGACGACTACCAACCTTTACCTCCCCCTACTGGCGGGAAGTCTCTTACTGCCCTTCGTGGAATGATTCCAGCGGGTTCTGCTATCCCTAGTGATGCTACGGGACCTCTCGTCACTGCTTCCGTGACTCCTATATTGGACGTTGGACCTGTGGATTCCAGCATCTTCATTGTCTGCGACTTCGTTTGGTTTGGGTTTCGTTTGCTTTCCGCTCAGATAATTCTTTGTTTGGGGTTTCCGTAGCTTTCCCGCAACATCTTATTGGACATCATTCTCGCTTATGTTATAAAGACTCACACTCTCTTACCCATCAAAACTTATTGTCTCAAAAGTATATATCTTTTACGAATCAAGTTTGTATTCAAATTAAAGTTAAAGTTGTTAAAAAATTCAAAATAAACCCACTAAAAATGTGAAAAGCTAAAAATTTATAAAAATATATCAAAATGGATGTTGAATTAAAGATCACGAAATTTTAGAAAATACGGTGAAATTAAATCATAAAAAAAATAAATAGATAAAAAGATATGTCAAATTGAAAATAAAAGTGATTTTTTAATTAAGAAGTGACACATGTCACTCTATGATGTGATTTTCTAAAATAAGATGGATGGTCAAGATTGCACCTCCTTATCTTAATTTTTGATGGGACCCACATTGTAAATGTTTTATATAATAGTACTAGTTGGTTACCCGCGCATAGCGGCGGTAATAGAAAATTTACTAACTCAACTCTTTACGCAATTTCCTACCCGCTTAGTAATTTCGTTTCACAACACTTTAAATGTATGTGTTCGTTTGGGTTTCCCGTAGCTTTTCCGCAACACCATATTAACATCATCATTCTCGCATGTAAAGAGACAACACACTCTCCGAAAGTATATAGTTTTAACGTATCAAGTTTATATTTAATTAAGGTTAAAGTTGTAAAAAATATAAATCAACATAAAATAAACCCATTAAAATGTAAAAAAAAAATTATAAAAATATATCAAAATGGATGTTGAATTAAAGAGCATAAAATTTTAAAAAATATGGTGAAATTAGATCATAATAAAATTAAATTGATAAAAAGATATTTCAATTTGAAAATAAAAGTGATTTTTTAATCAAAAGGTGACACATGCCACTTTTTGATGTGATTCCCAAAAATGAGATGGATGGTCAAGATTGCACCTCCTTATCTTAATTTTTAATGAGTTCCACATTATAAATGCTTTATATAGTAGTATAGATAGATCTAAATGATAATCTATTTACTTATCTTTAATCAACTATAAAGATCAATCGGCTCTATAAACATGTTTGAATTAGATGAAAAGTAATTGTGGTGTTATTTGACTACTATCGAGTCTATATGTGTGGTTTTGGCAAGTTTTATCGAGTCTACATGTTTGTATTTTTTACGACATGTCGTGGGGGCATCTTCTCGCTTACTCGCTCAGGGCATCAAAAATCTCAGGACCGGGCCTGGTAAGAGGCAACAACATCAAGTAATGCAAACTGTGATTGCTCGTAGCTTTGATGGGTATTCTCGAGCCTCACAACAAGTGCGTTGGATTCAAGAATCAAAAGATTAATGGCTTCTTGAGCCATTGGTTCTTTGTTTTTTTTCTTAGGGTTTCATTTTTTGTATGATAGGAAAGTGTGTGATTCTTATTAGGAGGCTGTCTATGGTTTTGCTTTATGTTTTTTTTTTTTTTGAAAAAGATAGCCGTTGGGGTGTTTGAATGTAACGGCTATATAGCCGTTTTTTTGTCTTTTTGCCCCAAAATTTCCAAATTTTACCCCCTAAAAATCCTATAAATACCTCCTTATTATTTCATACTTCACACACACTTCCAATACATTTTATAACACATAAATCTTCACTTCTCTAATTTTTCTTTCAACAAAATGAATCCCAACAACCCTTGGATTACCGGAATGCTTAACGACCCTTCGAACCAAATGATCGGGTCGTCTTCGAATCCGGCCAACAATCCGGGCTCGTCTTCGAATCCGAACACCCAAACACCTTACTTTCCCACGTTTTCTCAACAAAACCCATACATGAATCCCGACGATTTCGCTTTATTTTCTCAATGGAAAATGCAACAACAACAACAATATTCAACATTTTCGCAACAACAACAACAAAACCAAAATGAATCACAACCAAGATCCTCCCAACAATCCTTCCACCTTGTTGACGAAACCGAAGACGATGAAGAAGAAGAGCCGGTCCCGACCCCTACGTCGAAAAAAACGAAGGTGAAGAAAGTGGCGAAGACGAAGACGAAGAAAACCCAAAAAACTCAACCAACAACCGAAGACGAACGCCGCTATCGTGAAGGCCCAACAAGCACGAATCCGGGCAAAATATCCAACGCAAGAATAATTATCTTATGTATTTTTTTAGTTTTAATGTCTTTACTTTTATTGTCTTTAAGTTTAATGTATTTTTTTTCTTGTAATGTGTTTTTTTTAATGAATGAAGGTAATTTTAGTTAATATTGTGTATTTTTAATTTTATATATAAAAAAAAAAAAATTCCAACGGCACCAGATTTTCTGGTGCCAACTGTTACCCCACGAATGTGGTGCCGTTGGGTTTCTGGTGCCGTTGGGAAAAAGTGCTGACGTGGCATCACTTTTTTCCAACTGCACCACCCAACGACACCACTGGGTACTCTAAGTCAGTTATAATTTAAGTGTAAGCTTTATAAATCACAGTTACCAATCCTTATCTTCTGTGATTATGTACGAGTGACCATCCGTACCACCGATCATTGGTTACACAATAAATAAACAAAAAAGAATAGGGACATTAGTTTTTTTTTCTTTTGAACGACAAAGAATAGTAACATATCATATATATGAATGGTTGGGTATGAGTAGTCATAGTCTATTTGACTTCTTTGTCTTTTGAACCTTTTATTTGGTACTGGTTTACCGCAAGATATAGAATGTGTAATATATCACAAAAAGACAAACACTAGCATGCATCCTATCATATCATCAATTGTTATAAATAACGAGTACAGTTTGAATTGCTTTGTGAAGGATTATCGATTGTTGCTATAAAGTATTAGAAGATAAATATTAGTTGATAATATTAATGAGTCATACTTAACTCTTATATTTGGTATGATTATAGTACATATAATATTTCTAGCTGTATCGTAGTTATCTTGGGCTCAAGCCCATCCTCTTTGTAATCTATATATACCTTGTAATGTGTGAGAAATAATCAAGGAAATCAATTAGCCTTCACGGGGTTTTCTATCTTCTTACATGGTATCATGAGCAGGTTATATCCGAGACCTAGTCGGCCACCATGAGCCGCTGCCTCAATACCACCCCGTCAAACCCTATAAATCACCATTCTCAAAAAATATAGTTATCGATCCTCTCCAAAAAGAATCAAATCTCTCTATCTTCATTCTCAAAACCTAACTGTCGGCCGTCATGAGCCGCTTCTATCTTCTCCATCATCCAGTTTTCACGTTTGTCTCCATAAACAAACGAGTATCCTCTCCATATCATACAAAAAAAACAATACCTCACAATCTCTCTCAATTCCTTTCTTTTTATTCTTTCAAAATAGAGCGAGTTAGATGTTAAACCCTAGTCGGCCGTTAAGAGCCGCTGCATCTATTCCACCCCGTTAAATCTCTTCATCTGTTGGCCGTCATGAGCCGCTTCTATCATCTTAAAAAAAGGAAGCAAGTTTCTCACAATCATCACAAAGTTTATCTACTGCATGTCATTAGAGGATAAATGTTAGTCAAAGCAATTACTATTAGTTGATAATATTAGTGAGTCATACTTGACTCTTATATTTGGTATGATTATAGGATTAGTCATTCATTAGTTGTACATTTAATATTCCTAGCTGTGTCGTAGTTATCTTGGGCTCAAGCCCATCCTCTTTGTAATCTATATATACCTTGTAATGTGTGAGAAATAATCAAGGAAATCAATTAGCCTTCACGGGGTTTTCTATCTTCTTACATGGTATCGAGCTAGGTGTGATTCTCAGATCTAATCGGCCGTAATGAGCCGTCATCCTCAACCACCTAACCCCGTCAAATCTCTCAATCTATATTATCAAATCTCTCTATCTCTATTTTCAAAACCTTAGTTGTCGGCCACCATAAGCCGCTACTAAAATCCAAAAAAAAAAATCTCTCATTTTTCTGTTATCATCACGTATGTTTTCTTCTCTTACGCTACTGATCTTGCTCAAACATATACCATATGTTTGATTTAGTTTTGTTATTTTTATGTCTGATTTAATTTGGGGCATCTTAACATGCGGTTATGACCCTGCTCTCTATCTAATTCCTCTAAAGGTATCCTCTTTTGTTTCCATCTCCTTTCTTGTGTTCTTTTCCAAGGTATCCTCTTTTGTTTCCATCTGCTTTCTTGCGTTCTTTTCCAATCTCTTTCATTTTTTTCTCTTTTCATCTAACAAATCTCAACAACAACAAATAAAAGAAAATCAATTTCTCAAGCCTTCTCAATACGTTTCTTTTCCTTTTCTAATAGCTTTCTCCTCAAGTCTTCTCAAGCAAATCAATCTCCTTCTGATTTTTCAAAGTCATTCTAATCACAAGTTTTATTTACTTTTCTTCTTAACTTTTGTTTCCTTTCTTAAAAAAAGAAAAAAAAAGAAAAGATGAAGTTTTAGGTGTTACAACTTCCTACGCAAGTACAATATTACAACAACAATCAATAAATTAAGTTTCTCGAGAGATAGAAGATTTATCGCCTCTTGCAAAGTTTAACTCCAGTTGGATCGTTCGAAGACCTCGCTCTCCAACTGCGGGGGAGTATTAGATGATAGATTATTTGATTGGCTACATTCCAATATTAGTTGATATATTTTTGAATAATTTGTTAGTCAACATGTATTTTAGGATGATTAGATAATCATGAGTAGGATGATTGGATAATCATTATATGTACATTCATCATTCTTAGCTGTAGTCTAGTTGTCATTGGGCTCAAGCCTTTATATATAAAGAGTGGTGAAATAATATATCATAACCTACGGGGTTTTCTATCTTCTTTCAAACACAACTTGATTTCTAAAACATTTATTTAGTTATGACACTACTTCACCGAGACACCGTCCTTGATATCCGCGTTCCTTCCCATCCAAGTCATCTTCAACAATTAACCTGAGATACATGCTTAAAACGTCAACAAAACGTTGAGTGAATCCATAGAGTTTATATATATATATAATAAATTCCGAACACAAGTATTATTTCTTAAAATCATCAAGACATAACGATGTGGACCAGACAAAGTTA
>BQNB010010573.1:2917-55451 GCA_026074375.1 Tanacetum coccineum | reverse complement strand
GCTATTTATCTTCTTTCGCTTTCTCTCGCTTTTTTCTCCCAATGGTATCACACAATTACCACTTTCAACCAATATTCTTTATTTTTAAAAAACTAAAACTTTTATTCATACGGGTAGGATAAAAGACATGGGATACACATTTAAAGGTGGAAAAATAAAAATACTCAAACATATAGTCTATATTCCACAATCTCCCCGTCACTAGTCACTATCCATCTAATAGTTCAAACTTCAAACTTCTAGGCGCGACAATCTGATAATCTTTAATAATGACCTAATGCATGTAGTGTAGATGTATAACTTTGCCATATAAGAATCGTTAAGGCAAATGTACACTAGCTCAACCTTTAAATAACTACTTAGTTTATACACGTACCAACCCTAAATTATCCTCGAACTACATACGAGGTAATCATATATCCTAAATTAAGTTGGTTTTATAACATAATCAACACTTAGAATGCCATCATGTTACAACATTTTGAATTTTAACTCTTTTTTTAACACACGAGATCTATAGCCTGAAAATTAACAATTACAAGAATAAAATAAACATCCCCCACTTGAGATAACTTATATTGAAAGTGATAGTGATAACAGAGGGTCTTCATCGATCGAAATGATCGAAACGACTACAATTTCAAATGACTACAACTTGACGATACTTAGGGGTTTACCTTGCTTCAAGCATGACTATCTATAATACTCTCCAACATAATCGACAAGTGCTTCCAAACTACTTTTCACATTTTAAGGCCTTAGCTCATGACATTAACTTATCCACATATACCTACAAAAATGTTAAAACAACTAAAACGTAAGCTTTACACTTAGTAAGTAATATGTAGTAACAAGTGATTATACACCATTCAATCATACTTGCATCATATACTTCCAATACAAGTTCCTACGACTAAATCACACCATCACTTGCATAATAGCACTTTAACAATTCATTCATCAATATCACATATATCATCACAAGCCATAACTACTATAAAACTAGATCAATTCCTTACCTTAACTAGTTATATCTAACTAGCCTATCTTAGTATTAGTCCAAGCCTCCTAAATTAAACTTCCTATATACTTAACACATCCATCATCATAACATAATATGATAAAATCAAGGGAAAATTCCTTAAAGAGTCCGAGTTTAAGGGTGCTAGTCACATTCTCCCCTAAAAAACATTTTTAAGCCAAAAGAGTCAAGGGCGACTGTGCGATGGGGCAACCTCACCACAACACGCCATGTGTCCCTTATTTAATTATTAAAGTACATTTCGGGTGCGTATTTGTTATGTATGTATAATTTTTTTTGGATTAGGCAACTTGTACAATAAGGGCGACCGTATTTTAGGCAACTGGGTTTTTGGTCATTTTACACTTGTACTTTTACATAAAATAATATTATAGTACATGTTGCGACTTGTACTTTTAGGGCAACTTGCACATTTGGGCGACTTAAAATACTTTGTATTTTTTTAAACTAACAGATTTCATTTTTGTTTTTATACCTAATAATATTATACACTAATATTATTAAATCACACACACCACACACAGAAACACACATTAAAACACACACAACAACACACACAACCTCATGATGAACACCCACCCAACACCTGTTCTTCTTCCCCCTGATTGTTCTTCATCAGATAAATAGAAACTTTAATCCTTTTTACCAATCCATCCATAACACTAATAGTAATCGAGAATCTAAATCCATATTCAAATCACAATGTCTGATTTGTACGATGTCAAAATCAGTGTTAGGTCAAGTGTTAAGTTGCTTCCAGAAATTAAAGGGCTTTTGTCAATGAAGCCGAATCGTGAAAGGTTATTTAGGGATATTCAGTCTCACGAAAATGATAGCCATATGATGCATTATGTTTTTCAACATCAGGTATATGTCTCTAACCTTCGACCTGATTGTCCTCTAATTATATTCCATATAGGGGATCATTGGTTAGAGTTTGCTCGAAAAGAACTTTGTTTGATTATTGGGTTTCGATTTGCCCACTTCTCAGAAAAACATGGTCCAATGAGTACTTTTATTCAATCAATATTTTTTAGAAAATAAAACAAGAAAAGGTTTCAAGAAAATAAACGGGTTTGATCTTTTGAATGTTCTTAAAGATAAGCAAACTAGGTTAAATATGTTGGATGAAGATGTTGTTCGTTTGTGTTTGCTGATTGCTAGTGAATTAGATTTTATGGGTAAAAAGAAAAGGAATTTCTTGACGAAACATATAATGTGGTTGGTGGATGATTTTGATGCTTGGAGTGCTTTTCCTTGGGGTGAATACATGTGGGAGAAATTTTATAATAGCACTGTAAATGTGGTTTCTAGACATACCGAACATCATTTGGCTGAGCTGAAGAAGAACCTAAATTTCAATGCCACATACAATTTGTACGGGTTTGCTTGGGCATTCAAGGTTAGACAATTGTGTATTGTTAATTTTTGTTTAAAAGTAAACTAACTTAGGTTTTGTATAATAATGCTTTGCGTGGTTTACTGGGAAAACTTTCGGGAAAGAGGAAATTAGGTATCACAATCTTATACAAGGCCTACATACCTGAATAGGCATTGTCAACTATAACACCCTTTCAATTAGTTGCACAGCATAAGTAAAACTAGAATACTAACAATTTTGTCAAAAAACAGATTCTAACCAATACTTAACAAAACACAATTTCTATACAATAACCTGATTATTTTGCTATAGATATGGATTTTGGAGAGTTACCCCAACAGTCAAAAATGGTGGTCTAAAAAGGCGAACGTGATCCTACGTGGTCTTGCTTGGTCAAAGGTTACAATGTTTAAGAAATCAGATTATGAAGAACTATTTGGACCGGTAAACACAAAAGTCAAAAACTTTATTTGACATAATTCATTTGTTTTTCCATCATGTTGTACATGACCATTATTTATATTTATTTCTAGATGTCAAATCCAAATGTGGCCCTTATTTCAAGTCCTGAAGAGATGAGTCAGGCATGGTTTAAGGCTAGTGCTGAGTTTATTAAAGGGTTGGATGATCAAGATGGTACATTTTTTCAAGATGACCAAGGTAGAGAAAAATGTATTGAACAACATAACGGAATGTGTGGTGACACTGAAGATGGTACTTTTGTTGATGGAGTTGTAAGAAAAATCTGTCCTAAAATGTATCGAATGTCAGTTGATGATGGGGATGGTGTTTTGGATTCTCAGTCTGATGATGGGGATGGTGTTTTAGATTCACAAACAAAAGATGTTATTGAACAAGCGGCAATGCTTCCAACCATGTCGTCAAATAGTCCACAAGCGGGAAATGCTGCAGTATCTGAATTTTTTGTTGAATTTGATGCTCTTAAAAAGCAAGTATTGTTGATAAAGAGACGCAAAGATGACGAGTTTGATGAATTGACAAAAAGATTTTCAAAGTTAGAGACTTCCAAAACTTTTGTTAAGTTTAAAAAATTACTTACAAATGACTTGTGTTCCGAAAATGAATCAAGTGAATGCAACAAAAAAAAGTCTGATGGTAGCGTGTCTATTGAAGAGAAGCCAAAATTTTCTTCCCATCATAATGATAGTTTAAATCATATTGGTGGTGTGTCTAATGAGGCAAAGGTTAGCACGCTTCATCCTCTTTTGATTTTATTGTATAGCAGACTTCTTCCTGAAATGTTCTACTTGTAAATGTTAAATTAATAGACCAAACATTGATTGATTTAATTAAATAGCAGGCTTCATCCTCTTCTGCTCATCTTGGAAATGACGAAGATATGTCTCATTTAGAAGATAACATGGAAATTGATGGTCAAAATACAAAGGATGGTTATAGTAATTCTCAGCATCATTTTCACCTTCTAATCAAAGCTTTAGGCACTAAAATAGAAAATCCGAGTATTGATGTGGTTCTACCTCCTAAAGTTATAACTTATGTTACGTACCATTAAACCAAAAGATGACTTTGAATGAGCGGATGTATGTACTTATGACCTATATTTATAGATTAATTACTACTAACAAAATTCTTCTACTGATCTTTTTCTTGTATCTAAATTTTGACATGTGGATAGTTATGATGATGACTACAGTCATTGTTCAACGATGAAGAGCAAACCTGCCAATCATCCTTAAATGATCTGGGTTGCAACAAGAAAAATATCTATTGGCTTATTTTAAGTTTAAAAAAAAAAAAAGAATGAGGTTATATTTTTTAGTGGTAACAATATAGGTATATTTTGTCCGATAAAGTTGATGTCAAAGATAGGATTTTAGAACAACAACCAAATCCTGATAAAGGAAAAACAACTGTTATTTAAGAAACTGTTGGGGTTACAGTTGAAGACGGACCTAGTTTAGGGAGATGTTTAGGCACCCTTAAATTTAAGAAGAAGAATTACCAACGCGGTTTAAGACCAAACTATGTTTTAAGGTCTGCTCAAATAAGAAAGAAGAAGATGGCTATGTCTCTGAAATCACCATTTGGTCAACAATCAGATACAACTCCAGTTCCCATAAAAAGAAAGACAAGGTTAAAGAAAACTGATAACGTTGTGCTGCCTTTCGATTTAGAGGTACATTACTTTTTATTTCAAATTCAATTTCAATATTTAATATTTAGTATATAGGTCATATTCTAAATTGATTACAAGATATCTCCGGACTGTGATTGCAGCAATCTTATACACGTATTAAAATAATATATAATATGATGGAAAATTACCAAATTACCCTTGAGGACAAAGGTAAAGAGGAAAAAATCTTTCACAAAATTAATATAAATAATACATATTAACCAGGAAAGAAGGATTCCCGTGGTCGTTATTCCCCAACGATTTGTGAAATTGAAACCGCACCAAGTTGGTTGTTCGACAAAGATATTAATTGGAAAACAAAGATTGAATTGATTATCAACTTCTAACAAATTAAAATAAGCAAATATAACACAGTTAAGCACGAAAACAAATAACACGGGGCATTAACCTTTTTTTTTTTTTGTTTAACAAAAAAACCGCAAAACGGGGAAAACCCTAAATGCAATTAAAAAAACCCTAAATTTCCAAATTCAAACCTAAAATGAATTTTTCTTTTTAAATGGACTCTAATTGACTAAAAAGTAAGTTTAAAGAAAACTAGAACAAAAACGGAGTTAAAATGAGCTTAAAAACACGAAAAATGTAAACGGGAACGAATCCCGTTCTTTAAAAATTGAGATTTTGCAATTTTAACCCTACGAAAGCAAAACTAATTTTCCTAGAAACTTTATGATAAAAGAAAATTTTCTAAAAAAGATTTATATTTTTTTGATTATTTTTCTATTTTTTATGATTTTTTAAAGTTTTTAACAAAAATAAATGTTTAAAAATACTAACCTATTTATAAAAATTCTAAAAAAATACAGAAAATAGCTTGAACTAATTAGAACCTAGGAAAAATAAGCTTGTGGTCACAGCTTAACGAATAAGTTACGAAATAAGCTTAAACAGCTTATAAAGCTAAATTGGGAAAATGTATACTAATAATTAATTTTGCAAGTGTATAATGAAAAAGTCCCCAGGGCGCGTTGGTAGTGAGGTGTGTGGTATGTTGCTATAAAAGGGTAGAGGGTGTTGAGGTCGGGGGTTCGAGTCTTGCTCACCCCCGATTTCCACCTTCCTTTTTTTATTTTTGGAAAACTTGTAAAAACAAAGTTTTAGAAAAGCTGAAAATAAGCATTTTTAATAAAAGAAACTTTTTATGAAAAGCCCTAAATAAGCTAGAAAATAGCTGAAAAGACAGAAAAAATGTAAAACTTCCTTTTTTTAGCTTTTATATAAAACTTAAGAACTTGAAATCATGAAATAAGCTAACCTAAGACTTAATAAGCTACTCTTACACTAAACCTAACCTAATAAGCTAACCTAAGTCAGAAACAAGCATATAATCAAAAAACAATAAGCTCTTATGAAAACTTTTAAACCAAACAGTCCCTAAGGGCTACTTAGAGCTTAATTTTAAGCACTAAAATGGATCCTTACAGCTAAGAGCTTAACACTTTCTTAAAGTACAGCTAAAAATCTACTTAAAACAATAAGCAAAACACATTTTGAAATCTAATTAAGCAACTAAAAAGTACTAGGAAAAAGCTACAGGCTACTGACTTGGTGTTTTTGGTTTTAATGAAAAAAACTAAATTAAGCAATAAGCTGACTTAATAAGCTAAGAACTAATTTAAACTAACCTAATAAGCTATTTTAAGTAGAATTTTAGCAAAACTAGAAAGCAATAAGCTAAATTACTCTAATAAGCACTTAATTAAAACTTAACAGCCAAACAAGCCTTGCAGGGATCTTTGAGCTTATTTTTTAATAAGCTCTTGGATCCTTTTGGGGAAATAGCTTATGCAAGCTTATACTACAACTAATAAGCTTCCAAAATTAACTTTTGAAACAAGGTTTGAAACTCAATTGCTTATTACAAAAGCACTTTGAAAACAGACCTAAGGCTCAGATCATGCTGAGTTTTATTTTGAAAATGAAAAGACAAAAGCCAATTTTAAAAGCTAAAAACAGATATGTAATTAAGCTATTTAATGAAAACTAGCTAGAAACAGGTAAACTATGGACCAAAAACTTCTCAAAGATTGAAAATCTAATCCTAAAACAGCTTATACCCTCTAAATTATTGAATTGAAAATGGCTTTTTTGACTTTTTATCAAACTGATGCAGTTTGCATCTATATGACCAAATTTAAACTAGACTAAATGCAGACATTAAGAGCTAATTCTAAAACTTTTAAAAAACACAAACTAAGAGCAAATGTGGCTATGATAATCACTAGATATGAATTTAACTACAAATGTAAAAGTTACTTAGTTTATGAATTTTAACAAACTAATCTTATGAGAACTTATTTTAACCTAATCTAATTTATAAGATCTATTCCAACAAGCTTATATGAGATTTTAAATCTACTACCAAAGTTCACAAGGCCTCAAACAGGTAAAACTGTTGACCCAAACACCCCTTTAAAAGCATTGAAATCCATTTGAGCTTATAAGAAACCTTAGCTAAACAAAGGCATCAAAGGCTCTAATGAGCTGTCTACAAGCTCTGACTTATTACGAATAAGCCAGTAAAAGTCCTTATAAGCTCTTCCATGGTTAGCTCATCTTTCAAAAAGCTCAAAATCCAATAAGCCAAGGTATTAAGCTGATTTTTAGATTTAAGTATATTAAGAGCTTATTAATAGCTTAATTTGAGCTTAGAGACTCAAAGAGCTTATGATGAGCTTGTAAGGAGCTTATGTAAAATCAAAAGCTTATTAAACAAAGTTTTAGGTGAATTTGAGAAAAGCAAATACGAATTCTATTAATGAAAAAGTTGAGTACAATTCTTGAAAAGGAAATTACATTTAAGAAGACATTAAGCTAAAACATTTTAAATGAAAATTACAAAAGCTAATTTATAAGCTACTCCTAGATATCTTGTGAGTGAGTCCTTGCTTGTATTTATACTTTGGGCCTTAAAGAAGGCTCTCTAGGCCCCCTTTAATCTGTTAGAACGCTCCTAATCAATCCCTCCCCCTTCATTCCATCTCAAGAATCCCCCCCCCCCCTGTGGTGGCACCACATTGGGGCTCTCAATCTTGACACCCTTGGATCATAGTAGCACGACGGATTGCCAGCGTGGCGATCCTGTGGTCAGAACTTGTGCTTCTTTCTACAACACATTAGTACAAATCTGACCTGAAAGTTGTGTTTTCTCCTTTGCCATTTCATTACCCTTTGGGAATTTAAGCCAATAAGAATCATGAGACGTTTTAACTCTGCCAAGGTGTACCTTATTACTTGAATTTCATGGCCACGTCCTTAATTTAAATTACACCTTTGATTTGAACCCGAGGTAAAACGAGGAAGATGGTGAACAGTGGTAACAAAATTTCTCGCGTAATTTTCTTTTATAATAGGGTGCGTTTGATTTCATTGACCCGGGGTTTATATTTGTTTGACTTTAGGCTTATAAAGGGATTGGGCCGTGGGTGTTTGTTTTGGGCCAAGGGTTTTATAAGGGTTAACGGGTATTGGTTTTGAATTTATATAAAAGATAAAAACCATTATCTTTATTAATAAAAAGATAAACGGTGCTAGAGTTTAAGGGTTTATGTTTGTGATAGATTTAACTTTGAGGGACTGTTTTAGGAAATTTAGGTTTTGTCATTTTGTTTGTTGACTTTGGTTGACCAAGAGTTGACTTTTGTTGACCTTTGATAGCATTCTCCCGGCTCTTGTATTCTCTTTTCCGTTCCCGTGTCCGTGTTTGTCCGGCTTTGACCGTTTTCTTGAGATTTTTGCAATATCCGTACCTACACAATCACAGAGACAGAACTAGCAATATACAAGCATTTTAAGCATAATTTTGTCTTTTTAGGGCAATTTTCGATATAAAACGGATATTAATCCGGTTAAGAGCTTATGGGAGAAAAAGCAACAAGTTACATACATGAGCTCTTAGGATTTCCAACTAATCCTTGTTTAGCATCTCACTCATATTTAACTCTATCATTTTTCATTCTTCGCAAAATCGCGAACGCTTAGCCTAAAAGTTAAGGAACAAGCTAGAGCTCAACACGCTCGATCCGTGGTCAAAATTTACTATTATTGCTAGGCCGCAGCAAGAAAGTCAAAATTGTGACAAAAACACTTATTTTATTTTTGAAAATTTTAAAATTTTTCATATTTTTGAAAATTTTTGTGGGAAGATGGGGTACGTGAGCACAACGGGCAAAAGTAGGTAAGATCATATTGAAGATATACTACCCCATACTAAAATCAAATATTGTCCTCAATGTTTCCTTGCCTAAGACTTAAAAACCCCATACTATAACTCAAAAAGGCGAATGCATAACTCAAGCCTGAAGAAAGTATCACAAAAATATTAAGCCGTTTATTAAGTGTGCTAAAAGATAAATGTTAGTCGATAATAATATTTAGGATATCGGATTTCCCCAAACTAATTGCAAGCAAAGGCTAGGAAGCTCGAGTGGACCAGGACAAAACACCGAACACGAGAGACTTCAAAATTTTTTGGGTCCATCCTGCAAACAATCACAAGTACAAACACAACAGGAATCAGAAGAGTACAAGCCTCCTCACAACACATTAGAAATAAGAAAGAACATAGAAAATGGATAAGCATGGGGTGCCTCCCACGAAGTGCTTTGTTTTATGGTAACCGAGTCACATAGCTTGACTCGATCCCCGAATTCATTTGTCCTTGGAGAGAGTGTGGAGATCTTGGACTATCTTGGGTGGTAAGTCCCCTCCTAAGTAATGCTTCACACGATGACCATTCACTTTAAATTCGGACCATCAGGTTGAGATAACTTAATGGTTCCGTATGGAAAAACTTTGGTGATGGTGAAAGGTCCTGACCAACGAGTTTTAAGCTTTTGGAGAATATCTTTAGACGATTTAAGAAGTAAAAACGCGATCACCACCATTGAAAAGCGGTTTTTGATCTTTGAGCGTAAAGCTTCTTTCGTCCTCTCTTTATAAATCAAAGAATCTCATATTCTTGATCACGAAGCTCATTAAGTCATTCAGTTGAAGCTTCCGTGATCACCCCAGCTGGGGGGGGGGAGGGGTTTTTTTTTTTTGTGGGGGGGGGGGGGGGGAGGTGTGAGTTTTAAATCAAAGTTAGCCATGTTTCAAAGCCCAATATGCTTTATGCTCTAGACTTAATTTGTAAATGCACGACATTCCATAAACAAGCTTGTAAAGGCGTACAACAAATCGTGTCTTAAAAGCAGTAACGAAATGCCACAAAGCTTCAACTAATTTTGTCAGACCATGAGGCAAACGATTTTCTCCAACCTCCTTTCAGAATATGTTTCAAACCTCGTAGTGGACACCCTCCACTTGACCGCTCGTTTGAGGGTGATAAGCGGTAGCTAGACGATGTGTGACCCCATACTTAGACATTACTTTAGCAAACTGATCGTTACAAAAATGGGTCCCACGATCGCTTATAATAGCTCTAGGTGTTCCAAATCGGGCAAAAAGAGATTTCAAAAACTTCACTACAACTCTAGCATCATTTGTGGGGAGCGCCTTTGCTTCAACCCATTTCGAAAGATAATCAACGGCTACGAGGATGTATTTATTTCCTCTTGAAGACGGAAATGGTCCCATAAAATCAATACCCCATACATCGAAGATTTCACAAACTTGGATAGCGTTTTGAGGCATCTCATCTCGTTGTGAAATTTTGCCTTGTCTTTGACACGTATCACAAGATTTGATCATCGTATGGGCATCTCGATATATGGTAGGCCAAAAGAAACCGGCATCAAATACTTTTCGAGCGTAGATATTTGGCACTATGATGGCCCCCGGTGGGTCCTTCATGACAAGCTTTGAGGATCTCAAGAGCTTCTTGCCCATGCACACATCGTCGAATGATTTGATCCGCACAAGTACGAAAAAGATAGGGATCGTCCCAGAAATAATGTTTAACATCCTTAAAAAACTTCCTCTTTTGTTGAGTTGACATTCCTTTGATGATAAAATTCCATCCATGATAATTTGCATAGTCCGTTAGAACCATGGGTACTTTCACTAGAAATAACTCCAAGAGTTTCTAAAGGAAAATGTTCATTTATGTCTTTGTTTTCTAACACATCCTTATGAGGATTCTCAAGTCTAGATAAATGGTCTGCCGCAAGGTTCTCACTTCCTTTTTTATCATGGATGGTGATATCACATATATCCTATTATGCAGCTATATGAAGGACTCCTAGATTATAGTGTAGGTCAAACCACCTAGTTCTCTATAACCAATAGCTCTGATACCAATCTGTCATACCCCGCCAAGGAGGAATGGCGACGCGTAACACGATAAGAATCATTACAACCCATTGCTATCAACAATAGAGAATAACTAGAATGCATTAAAGTGAAACCAAAGTTTTATGAAGACACCTAACATAAGAGGAGTCTTGTATTGAGCTTAATCGCAACACAAAATACATAGACATAATAAATCCTAAAGGAAACATCATCATAAATTAAAGTATTGAAAATACAAAAGTACAAAATGAAAACACTAGATAGATAAACTCCAAATGCAAGATCCTAAGGTCTTGTTAGCCACACACTCTAACTTCCTTAACCTCGCTATGCTCACCAAAAAATGATACTTAAAAACGTCAACATTACATTGGTGAGATTCATAGGTTTAACACAAAATACTTACTCTTGATGCTACATAACAATTGGACATACAGAATATATACATTTAATGGAAGCAACATAATCAACACATTAAACAAATACGCCATCAGGCTTAGTTTAGCACATGGGCATCTCAAACGACGAAACCAAGGCTCCCTAGAATGTAATCATATTTCATACACAACATTGGGTAGGCGTTACCTGCCCGATCCCAAATCCCAAACCTAACGGGTTAGGCATTACCCCGATCCAAATCACACACAATAACGAGGTTAGAGCGTTACCCCTGATCCAAATAATGCATTTTCATATAGCCATATAATATCACGTAAATGTCCAAAACCATAAACCATTTATCACAGCACTTAAAACATTTCAAAAACACTTTAGTATCATTGTCATCACAAGAAAACATAGAAAAATGGGCTATGAATACTCACCTCAAACTTCATAAATGTGCACAAAAGTCCAAGCAAAAATCTACACAACATAATTAACAAGTTAATCATGATCAAGGCTTTACGGTTCTAATTCATGTAACCTTCAAATTGATAGATACTAATGTCTATCATACACTTATAGACATCTTACCATGCTTCCCATACTTTTTATAAAGCCGAAACACTTTTTATTTTATTATTCCAAATTCTAGTTTATTATGCAGAATTTTCAATTCATTTAAAATGATTTTTTAAAAAATATTAAATGACCCTCAAATGACTTTTCCCTAATTTTTTCGTTTCCAACAACCTAAATGTGTTATAAACGTACTTTAATTTTTTCAGAAAGGGATGACAAGCTTTACTATTTTTCAAAAATTCAACAACATAAAGTGTCCAGAAAGTGACCTGATTCGTATACCAAACAGTTTAACTTGATCAGACCCACTTAGACACTTGGGAAAAATCTATAAAAAATTCCAAGAGTTCCTAAACATCATGAAATTACTTCTGTAGCAATTTCATCAATTATAAAATTGTTTTGATAAGGTTTTTGACCTCATAAACACAACATAAAATCTCACTTGAAAACTCATATTCGACAACGAATCTTGTAAAATTATATTGACTGACCTCCGGTCACTTTTAATTCACGAAACCACTTGGGTTGGAAAGTAGACTCTCTAGATATAATTTTAGGCCTAGAAAATCAATAAAACCTATTCGTATTACCGAGTTATGACTCTGGCAAGATAACCTAAAAATTTGCCCAGTTTTTAATTCTAAATTTACAACACTTAGACCTAATCAAACACTTCCATACACTATTTATTTTACCCAAATCAATATTAGATGATCATAACATCATAATTACAGAATTTTTACAAAACTTGTGGAAACTAGAAGAGGGTTGAATAGTTTACAGGTTCGTTCTACGTTTTAAAAGTTTGCTTTTAAAAATACTTAGATTCGAGTTGTATGTTCAACCAATCAACAATATGAATTAACAATGTAAATATCTAAACAAATACAAAATTATTTAAAAAAACCATGACAACAATAAAAGAGATAAGGATAGGAACAATCAAACAAGATGCCAAGATTTATATTAGTGTTTCGGCTACGAAGCTTCTCTTCACCTAATACCACTCCAGAGTATCTACCAGATTTACTATTTCAACAGCACCACTTTAGGCAGAAAAACCGTTTAACACGCCGCTGTTATGTTATTTCCGAACACTAAGCTAAAATATCGAGTCCTAATCTTAGCTAGAACCAATCTAACAATCTACACACAATCCGAATTAGACAATTACACAAGATAATTACAATAGAGATTTGATAATTAGAAGAAGAGAGGAGAGATCACTAAATAGCAATTCTTTTTTTGGCGAATACGAGTGTTCTTCTCTTGCACTTGATAGAGAGGAGAAGGGAAATGAGAAGAAGAGATCGGATCACATGAAACAAGATCAAACAATGTTAGTGATCAAGAAATTTAGTGAGAGAAAGAAAGTTTTTAGAGAGAAAGAAGACTAGAAAGATTCGTGCAAAGAGGTATGTTTTTCTGCCAGAAATAGTGCAGTATTTATAGACAGGATTTCCAACGGCTAGCTGGCGGCGGTCCCAGATATATCTGGGGGCCGCCAGGCCTATAAGGAGGTTGCCACTAGACTACGCTCTTGTTTTTGTTTTTTTGTGATGAATGTTGTATCTGGTATAGAAGCTTTCATTTTGAAGGGAAAATCAGATTCAAATTTTATTATTTAAATAAAACATTTTCTTTTATTAAAAAATATTTTTCTATATTTATTTTGTAGAAATACTTTTGTGAAAATGTAATGGTTAAAGAAGAAATATTTTTTTGATCACTAATCATGCTTAATGATTTGTTTATACATAACTTAAGTGATCACTAATCTTAGAAATGGAATTTTACGATTGATAATTTGTAAACGTTTATTTTTATTGTAAACGTTTTTACATTTTGTTATTATCAAAACATAGAGGTGTAAAAAATATAAATAACGTTTTTAGACATTATTTGTATTAACAATCTCCCCCTTTATGATGATGACAAAATATAAACTCATTATGTATAAAACTAAATGTTTCAAGATTATTAATGAGTTTCATTCCATTTCTCCCCTTTTTTGTCGAATTCAAAAATGATGATCGTCGAATTGTTGTAGAAAGAAAGAAGTCGACGATATCAAGACTCCCCTTGATGTATGCTCCCTCTCGTTTGGGGCATCGAGGGATCGATCTTATGAGATTATTGCTACAAAACAAGGTGAGAAGAACAAGTGCAAGAATATATTCCCAACTAGTAGCAACATAGCAATTCATGCAAGTTAAACCATTAAGTGGTTTCATTCATCACTTAAGAAACTCATACAAGAAACATTGATTGCAAGCAAAACTAATAAGAGATAAGATAAAATCATACTATGATGGTATGAATCGTTACAAGATAAAGTAGATAAACACAAAGTAAAGACATATTAAGACATAAAGCTAGACTAGTGGATTCTTGAAATCTAGAAGATGCCACAAGCAAAACATGGGTTATTTATTATTTAGGGAAATTAGGCATTCAAGACTGCTCAATTATGGTGAGAAAGTTGCTATTGAGGAGGGAAATTGACTGGAAGGACCAATGATAAGAGATTTGATATGATTAAGGTCATCTTTCAATGTATCAAATAGATTTTGGGTTTCCAAGAAACAATGACAAAATTCTGAATGAAAGTTTACTTGATCTAAAGAAGGTGAAGGGATACATGGTGAGGTAGGAGGTAAATGATTAGTGGCTTTAATTGCTTGTGGGAGGTTAATGTCAAGGAGATTTGATAAGTAATGAAATTCATTAAAGTTTTGAGTTGAGTTTTATGGAGGTGAAGAGGATGGAGAAGAGTTAGTAGAGATGGGAGAGGTAGGTGGAGGCCCTTTTGGTAAAGGAGAAGGTGGTGAGGGAGGAAGGTTATGACTTTGCCTCCAAGGTTCTAGAATCTCTTTTTGGTATTTTCGTGAGTAATCACAAGAGGATTTACTCGAGGATGACATGAGGGTTATGAAGAGAAGTGAGAAATTTAGAAGAGAAGATGTGAATATGTGTGAGGAGGATAAATAAGATGATGTTGTTAAATAGGGGAATTTTATGCAAAGCATGGTTTAGAAAAGGAAACATCTAAAAGGTGTTTGGTTTATTTAGGAAAAATATAGCTGTGGCTAGAGTAGATAGGAACATGGGTGCTGGAAAAGAGGAGACAAGAAGAATTTCGTGATTCCATCTGATGGCAGTCCCATAAACATATGGCGGTCCCATATATATTTGGGGGCCGTCGTGTGTTTTTGGGGGCTGTTTTTTGGAGAGTTACAAAATTTTCCATATTTCGCTTGTTTTCCAGAGTAGTCCAAATATAAGAAGGTAGTAAGGAAGGTTGTGGCATTTCCTATCTTTTCAAGAATCCTATATTCTAGCTAAAAAGAAAACGTATGCAATGGAGCTAGGTAGAAGCCTATAAATGACATAAAAGACCATGAAATGTCATATAGCAAGCATAAATAATGACTAAGAGAAGTCATACACGTACTAGAATATATCATAATAATACCTAGTTTAATTATACTGGCAAGATAGTCCTAACAAGTAATCGTGTTGCATTGCCACATCCAGTTTATGTGTGATGATTATGATGCGCACATCAAACATCTTCCAGAATTTAATTAGTTGAAAGAAATTATATGAGGGTTATTGTTGTTGGATATGAGATAATTTGTGATTTATTTGAGAAAATTCAATTAATTTGCAAGCATTTTCACCCAGCAAAGTCCTATGGTCAAGATGCCATTGGATTGATGTTTGCAGTCATTTATTCGATTTAGGATGAAATGAGAAATGTTGAAGGGTGTAGAGGAAGTAATGAAAAAAGCATATAGGCTTCACAAGCCGACAATAGATTTTTGTCAATATCAACGGCACATATGATGTTCTCATGAATGAGAAAATGTGTCGTTTTTAGATAAGGACAAATTTCTTCTATGAAGAGATTGCATGGATCCTCCAATGCAAACTTGAAACCATTGAGACGTTTCTTAGTTATATTGTATATGATTGAGGTTGGATGGTTAAATCTGTTATGGAGAGGATCTTTGTAGAGTAGTGTATATGTTGATGATGTATTTTAGACACCCATTCATTGCTATAAAAACAATGTCCTTCAAACGAAATATTGAGTAGTGTTCCAAAGTCCCAAAATGAAGCACCAACTCGTTTTTCATTTATTTCAAACAAAATGATCCAAAGATCACTTACAAGAGTTAGTTTAAACGTTTGATAAAATTCGTATATTAATTTTGGATATAAGTTCCTTTTAAATGAAGGAAGGTTTGAAATCCGGACTTGTTTAGGTTCTTTTCTAAGATATCTTTGGAATCAAATGTTTTGTCAACAATTCTTCCTTCATAAATAGGTCGACAAGGTATTTTTAGATATGGTGATTTTTGAGAAGATTTGGTGTGATTAGAAATGTAGGATTTATTTGGAGTTAAAGAAATGTAAGTTTATAAGCATTTGTGTTTATCTTGAGACATTCTCTTTCACCTATCATCAATAAGAGTATTTTAGTATGTATCATTCATAATTTTCAACATCGTTTAGGCAAGTGTCTAGTGTGTACCTATATGTAACACATGTGGAGTAACGGTTAACTCGACCTATAAATAAAATCCTAAGAGTTAACCCAAATGCTCCTTAATTTGATTCTGCTCATCCAAACATGTCAAAAATTACATATGAATTATGTATCACAATCTTGTTCATGAGATCATTATGCATGAGTGTTTTAAAAATGTTTTTAAGTTGTATTGACATGCTAACAACAATTTTAGTATGTTTCCTAACATGAGGTTAATTTTAAAAATAAAATTGGGGTTCAAAATCATTTTTTTGACAAACTCACAAGTGTATGTAAATCCTATGTCTAAGGGAAGCATATTAGTTATACATTATATAGTAGTTGTCCTAATTGTATAAAATTGAAAGAAAAATGAAAAATCCCCAATTTTAATTTTTGTGTTCATCATGAATCCTAGACTCAAAGAGAAAGAAAATTAATGAAATAACTTACAATTGATGATCTTTATGATGTTTGGAATGATTATTAGTGTTGATATGATCTTCAATTAGTGTTTAGTGGTTGATTTTGAGTTTTGGTGGTTTTGGTTTCGTGTTCGTCGCAACGCAACAGCGAAGGAGGGGGGTGTTTGGTTATGAGTTTTCAATTTTTTTTGACAATGAGCAGATAATGGAGTGTCAGCTAAGTGGCGTTCCCAATCCATCAGGGGTCGCCTAAAAAATGGATTGGGGCCGCCTGAGATATTTGGACTTTTAAATTTTGACAGGATTTTACTAGGAAGAGTGACTAATTAATTGGCATTTCAGGAATTAAAAATATTTAACAAGCTTCGGATGAAGTAGTAAAATTGTCACGATGGGGAATGGAACGCGGACTAAAATCAAAGACCTAGAAGAAGAGAAGCAACTAACAACGATTTAGGAATAGTCACCATCATTCCTAAACCAAGACGTAGATAGTTAAATGATTCATGTTTAAGGGGTTTGGTAAGGATGTTGGTGATATTGTCGACAGACGGCACTTTTTTGAAAGAGATATGTCCTTTCTGGACATTATCACAAAGAAAGTGGTGACGAATTTTGAAATGTTTTATTCGACGAGTGTTGCACCGGGTTTTAGCTAAAGGTCAACGCGCCTTTATGTCGCACAAGATCGGCGACGATGTCGATCGAACATCGTAGTCCGATAAGGAGGCTGTTTATCATAGTGTTTTGTTGACATGCCTTTCTGGCGCTTACGTATTCGGCTTCGGTAGTGGATATAGTAAGAACATTTTGTTTCTTCGAGAACCAAGATGTCAAACAACATCCCACGAACATACAAATACCGCTAGTGCTCTTTCGGTTCACATAATCTCCCACATGATCAGAGTCGGCATATACTACGGTTTCTATGCTGGTCCCCATAGGATACAATTATCCTAAGTGCGTAGTGCCTTTAATGTATCGGAAGATACGCTTAACCACTTTAAGGTGAGAGGTTTTGGGAGCCTCTTGGAAGCGGGTACAAAGGCAGACACTAAACATGATATCGAGCCTACTTGCCGTTAGGTATATTGAACTACCTATCATTCCTCGCTAGTTGGTACTATCTACCAACTCACACTCTTCGTATTTTGTGAGTTTAGTATTAGAGAACATGAAGTTTTCATTGGTTTAGAACCATCTAAGCCAAATTTCTTAAGCATTTCTTTACTATACTTAGATTGATTAAAAGAAGATACAACTTTTATTTGTTTTTTATATGTATTTGTAGGCACCTAGATCTTCCATGGAATGAAATCACAAGATCAATGGCAATAAAAGATTAAACATTAAAGAACTTTTGATTAAAAGAAAAACAAAGAGTTGCTACAAAACCCTTAAGATGAAAAATGATAATGAAGTAGCTAACCTAATTTTGACTAAACTATACTATTTATACTAAAAGGATTTGCCTTTAGGCTTATCTATTTTGGGCTTTTTACATCTTGGGGCCCTTATACAAAATAAACATTAAATAACATAGCTTTTCGAGCTAGACATTTGTTTCTTGCAACTTCTATCGAGTACCGATAGCTTCTTTGTTTGGGTCCATTTATGAGATCCTAACAATCTCCCCCTAGATGAGGTCATGAGAAGAAGCTCACTCGTGCTTGTCTCTTTAGCTCGATGTTGATGGGGTACTTCACTTGTTGTGCTTTGGTAATTCAATCTTTAACACCTTGATATGATCTTCAGACTTAGATGTGAGACTTGATCTTGATCTTGACTTGTTTAAGCTTTTCTTCTCTGATTACTTGTGATCTCCTTTCACTTAGATTTTGCATACCTGATCTTTAGTCTCACATGCTCAATATCTGTTGGAATCTTTGAAGAGCTTTGATGATGTCGTCTTCTCCAAATCATTGTAACTTTTAGAATTTGAAGAAGAACATTGATTTCTCAGAATGTGTGGAAGCTTTGAATGAAACACTTTCTTGATTACTTCAGAAACTGTGGTAATGGATATGAGCATGTGTCTTGACATCGGAAACTTTGAGTCGTTCATTCGCCATGAATAACAATTTAGTCACCAACAAAAAACAATTTGTTTATGTCAAATCGCCACTTAATGTGTTCTAGACAAGACATTTTGTGACACACAAAGGTTTTATATTTTAAAGGGACCGAGTATCAGACGATACACAATCTGATCGGTTACATAACCTCTGATTCCGTGAGGATCAATGATTACATGTAAGAATACAGCACCTGGAATCAGATAGATTCATTCAAAGAACCGTCTTGACAGGTTTTTCCTCCGCACGTGACAAGCTATTTCCTCTAATACCTCAGTATCAGATTCCTAATGTTCGCCATTCTCTAAGACCAGATGTCCGAAGACTAACACACTATAAGGTATTTCTACAATTAGAATGGTAAAGTGAGTCAGTACAGTTACTATCTCTGACTATATCAGTATAATTTCCCCTTTTTCAGCGTTTTCAACTTCTTAATACAATTAAGTATCGCAGAAGGACTGTGTCACAAAATGATTTGAAAAACATTCGATGTGCTCATAAAATTTGTTTGGGCACAAACGAAAAGTTTAAACAGAATGCCTCTGATGTGTTTTGAAAAATATCCCGAAAGATATGAAAGTGCCCTGGGAAATCCAAACTTGGACGAGTACTTGTACAGGAAATCCACTTCACCTAGTGGGACGCAGATCCGAAGACCAGGCAATGAGCATTCATACGAATACCCTGGTGTACAACATATTCTTTCTCAGCATTCCATAAGATCACTTTCATCCACGACCATGAAACAACAGATTTCTTTAAGTCATTTATCAAGATAGGTGTGTATAAAACAACTTTTTGGTACCCTTGACAATTTTGATCATATTAACACTGAACACTTATCTCCCCCTACACATGTCGTCCCGATAATCGAAAAGAATGTTTAGGGAGCACAAGCATGGATAGGAACTTAGCTTTAAGAAACAATCGAATCCATTAATTATTCGTTTACATGTTTAAGTCACTTGTCCTCCCCCGATCAAAAGTAATGAAACGTTGTGAAAGGTTTTGAATCTAGAATGGACTTAAATGTATCAATCTCCCCTCAAGTATGAGTGAAGTGAAATAGCACAAATAAAGTGAGTAATTGAAACAAGACCTTTAGAATACCCAGACAGGAATGATACTGCAATCTGTCTTGAATTTGTAAGTAGTAGGTCGTTTCGATCTTTCTCCAATAGAATCAGCAACAGTGTGTCCATTTGACCTGCAAAACTGTTAGTAGTACTGATTCTCCCCCTCAAACTATGACCCATGTTCTATTTAAAGATCTATAGTCACAGTCTGATTTGGTCATCCCGAACATGTTTGATAAAAACAAATTGTTTATGAGAAAAAATAGTTCGGGGCTTAGACAACTTCTTGTCTGTAAAGAAATAATGCACTGAAACGTACACTAAATCTCTGGGTTAAGACCGGGTTACAGTCGGAAATAACTGCAAGCCATTTTTTTTTTTTTTTACAATATACAGGATTACATTGTAAACACTAAAATTTGTTACTCTCGGCAGACAGACCTCATCCTGTAGATCCTATCAGAGTCTCTGGTGACATTTGTTAACTCCAAGCAGTGGGGAGTAGTGTGGCGAAGCGCTCTCTCGGTAATGCTTCGTAAAAATGTCAGCCAGTTGTATTTTTGTCTCCAAGAAATAAAACTCAACAACTTTTCTTCACCTGCCTTGAAGAAGTGGTGACGATATCAATGTGCTAGAGCGGCGAGTGTTTGAACACATTACAGCATAGAGCAATAGCACTTTGATTGTGACATCCATCGAATTTGTTGAACGCAAATCCATCGTCTCGGAGTTGATAACGCACAGAGGATTTGAGCACAACATCCTGATAGGAGCATGTATTCAAGCTTCCGTATGGAGATGTCGGTACTTTTCCCTGCTTTTTGATGACCACTAAACAAGCCGATGTCCAAAGCGAAAATTGAGCCTGCCAAAGGTACTTCTCCGTGTGTCATGACATCCTGATAGTCAGCATCCTGCAAAAGCTTTTAGTTCCCATAGCCGGAGTCCTTCGTATACCACAGACCCATGTGAATGGGTTCCATTTAGTATCGAAAGATCCGCTTTAATAGCAGTAAGGTCATTTTATAGGCTAGCCTGGTATCGTGCACACATACACACAGCAAATACCATGTCAGGTCTAGTATGCACTAAAGATACATTAGGGAGCCAACCATACCACGAAATCGTGTAGGATCAATTAGCTTTCCTCCCTTATCTTCATCAAGGTTGGGACGCTCCGCCATTGGAGTGTCAATGGTTGTGCAGGAGTCAAAACCAAACTTTTTTCAAGATTTCCCTAGAGCATATTTGGATTGGGTTGATAAAGATGCCGTCTGGGAATTTTGAGAAACTTGTAATTCCTAAAAAGAAATGACATTTTTACCCATCAACCGACATCTTGAAAAGTTGAGTTCATTTCAAATGCACATAATTTGCAGCTGGGGTTGTAGAAGCAAAGATGATACCATCTACATATATTTGTACCAGTACAAGCTGTTTTGCCTGTTTTTCCTCGTGAAGAGTGTAGGAATCGACCACTGCCTTTTGTAAATCCTGACGTGAATTAGAAACGCTGAAAGCTTGACATACCACGTACGTGGAGCTTGTTTTGGGGGAGTCCATAAAGAGCTTCTGAGTCGGACACATGCGATGGATGCCTGGATCTACCAATCCTTGCTGGTTGACTAACATAGACAGACTTCATTCAGTTCGCCGTTGAGGAAGGCGGTTTTCACGTCCATCTGGAAGATGACCATGTTCATCGGCTCGCATCGTGGGCAAATGAAGAGTCCCTGATCGCTTCTAATCTAGCAACGGAGCAAATGATTTCGTCCAAAATCAATACCAGCTTCCCTGACGATAACCTTTTCGCCACTAACCGAGCTTTGTTCTTCAAGACGTCTCATATTCATCCAACTTAATTTTGAAAATCCATATTGAGCGGGATGATTAAGAATATTATCGGACATGGTACAAGTACCATAACATCTAGACCGTATCAATACTCATGAATTTCTTCTGCATATCCTCAATCCAGCACGAGTGCTCTAATGACTCGCATGTAAGGTCTTTGGTTCACAGAGTTAAGAATTCATGAAGAAACACCACATCGTGTCGGTTTTTTCTAGCTGTTTCCTGGTACGAGACAGGTCGCCTCTTTCTCCAATAATGTTTTCAGCGCTGTCTTGAGTCCAACCTTTTTTGCACATGAGGGGGGTAATTGGTTGTTCTGGTGAGTAACATCTATATAGACAGAGTTGGATGAAGATGCTTCTAGAACCTGTTTTCGAGGAGCATTAAAGTATCAAAACACATTACTGTCAAGCATGATCGAACAGTGTTTTCAACATCAGAATCACTAGTGTCTGGTAGAGGTTAATTGATGAGGCAAGAGGCTTTCATTACCTGCAAGGGAGCGCCTTCTGAGATAACTATTGTGGATAGGTAGAACTATGGGCATTCTCGATCCGGGCAGCATGAACATTAACCGGAGTTATCGAAACAACCGAGGTATCGAACACACCTCATATCATCAAACCCAATATGAAAACAAATCGTCAACCTGTGTCTTTTAGGAGGGACACTAGTGGTTTCCTGTGTCTTTACTAGTGCAGGTAAACGGCTGCGATCCTACTGTAAAGCAGTAAGTATCGAGTTCTGTACTGTTTGGCACAGAAGTCATTTATTGAGGTGGCAGGCCGTGAACTGGTTTGAACATTACGTCACCCCTTCGTAAGTTTCATCGGAAGGCAACATGAACGGTTTCCTGAATCCTCTTGCGCGTTACTCCTTTCGTTGTAGATTCGGTACGACCTTTTGTGGTGTGGGTGCATAGCCAACAAATAGACCGATCATCTGCTTTCGCCTGATTTACCAACGTCATCGTAGTCATTGGTAGGATAGCACAGAGATCCAAATAACTCGGAAGTATTGTAGATTTAGGTTTCTTTCCTTCAGACATTCATAAAAGTTTTTTCCCGTGAAGCGTGTGTACAAGAGATCGCTTAAGAGATAACACGCAGTGGCTACAGCCTCAGCCCTAAGAAACAGTGGAGCTTTCGCAAAGATGAGCATAGCCAGCAGTCTTCCATAAGAGTTTCGGGTTTCCGTCTTCGACAACAGCCGTTCTTTGAGGAACCGGAGGTTACGCTCGTTCTATGAGAAATACAAACACTCTCAAACCATCCGTCGAGTGTCTTGTTCACAAACTCCGTTCCATTATCTGTTCTGACGAATCAAACAGTAGCATTAAGGGCTCGTTGAGTCTTCACAATAAACTTCTCAATCACTTGAGGAGTTTCATCCTTTGTTCGAAGAAATCTTACCCATCAAAATCTGGTGGTAATCATCCAATACCAACCAAAACATACTTCTTTCCGTTGATACTTCCGGTTCCATTGGTCCTCAGAGGTCCATATGTAGAGTATTGAGAACCTTCGTATGGTGTTTCTGCCTTTAGTGGATGAGATGCGTTCTTGCGTTTACCTACATGACAAGATGGACACAAATGGTCTTTGTCATATTTCAGCATGGGAAATCCCTTAACTAGATTTTTCCAGAGCCAATTCGTTTAATGACCCGAAATTCAGATGATTCAACCGACGATGCCATAACCATGACTTCGTTGAAGAGGCTTTTGTAATCAAGCAAACTGGTGAAGCTGACATAAGAATAATACAACCCGAGTCCATAATCATTCAGAGAGATGGAGTTTAAAACAGGTTGGTGTCCCGTGAACTTTGAGTATATCCCACCCTATCATAGTTGCGGATGTGACACGAATGCTTTCGGAAAGCAACTTTAAACCACCATCACAAAACGTAGCCTAACTGAAAATAGTTGTGCTTGATCCTTCAACATAATAACTGAGAGTGATAGTGGTCACCCAAGCTTATAATCACCATAGCCAATAATAGCTGCATATTCATCGTTGCCAAATCTCACAGTACCAATGAACTTTCTCCTAAAAAGTTGATAAGACGTGCACCCATCCACTTACGGTCATCATGCTTGAGCAGCAGAATCCAGATACCATAGAACAATCTGTACTACCTGCGGTAACACAAACATTTACGGTGATAGGATGCCCTGAAGGGTTCCGGTTAGTTAACAATCAAAAATACCAGAGATCCCTTTGGAACCTGCCTGTCGATCACTAACTTTATGATCAGCAAACCTAGAGACCATAGTTATTTTGGGGCTAGAACTAGCACTCGGGGGTAGTTCTATTGGCTGATCAGTAGATTCCATGATCCGTGTTAAAGGATGCTTCTCAAATAATGAGAAATGCCTTCCAGTGGGCTTCCACTGAGGCTTGCTATTAGCAACAGGTTTGCTAATGGGTTTCCAGACTTTCTTAACTGGTTTCCATTCTTTCCTGGGTTGGCGTTTAAAACGCTTAGTCTGGTGGGGTTTAACATTCACAGAACCATCACACATAACCAAACAATCAGTATGATTTGCAGAAACCAAAGATTTGTTACATGCACCACAAACATTGTTCATCTTTGAAACAGAAACAGAATGTTTAACAAGCAAATTAGAATCAACACGATTCTTTTTATTCAAAGTCCTATGGTGTGCTTCTACTTTCCTTTCCTTGCATTCCACTCTTAAACGCAAAGACTATGATTCCGAGGGGCTCTCTAGGCACAGTTTTGCTGGCCTAGAAGTGGGTTTTACTCCTGTAGACATAACACACACACGTTAGATTGCTAATAGGAGCAACTACTGGGTTTATGAGTTGGTTTGGGAGTGAAGGTCTGGGTTCACTGAAAGTATACTTTGCTTCTTCTTAGGTACCCAACCTGGGGTGTTTGACCCAGTAGCACTTTGGATGGTGAATATACTTACAACCTAAGTTGTACATTCCTGGGCAAGCACTTTTTATGGTGTCTCAGAGGTTGAAGGTCCACTACTGTTGTACCAGTCACTTGTGGCTTTCAGCTTGGTATTATCAGCAGTGAAGGCACTAAGCTTTTCAGTGTACGCAGTACGTGATTGATAATCTCCTTTGACAGTTCATTCAAACCATCATTTCAAGACTCAGTTTTCACTTAAGGCCAGTCCTAGCTGAATCCTAAGTGAAGTAATCGATCTTTCAACTGAATTCTGTCATTTCTAACGCTTGATTTGTCACACTAACCTTCAGTGGTACCTAATTCAACACCTTCATGATGTTGAACTGAGCATCAAAATTCTGATAGTGTCATCTGTTCCTTGAGCGTTGTCTTTAACTTGTTAATTTCAAAAATTACATTGGAGGCACTAGAAGTGTCTATGCATTGTTTATAGTTTTGAAATTTAAGTTGTAAACTAACATAATTTTGTTCGAGAGATGCAAAACGTTTTCTCAGAATCAGTATGTAGCTGTTTCTGTTTGAAATCTCAGCTTCAAGTTCAAGATTTTAGTGTGTTTCCCTATCGCATGCAATCTAAGATCGTCACAAAAGTGCAGATTCGAACTAGGGGGCACCACAATACCGGAAGTAAGCTCAATAGAGCAGATATCTTTTTCAAACACTCATGCAATAAAGCTTTCATTTATGATTAAAAGATTTTCTTTCTTCTATGGACAGTTCTTGTTATCAAGAACACAGTGTTCATATTCTGCCTCCAATTCATCAAAAATTTGCTCAAATTCTCTTATCTCTTTGAAAAATGTATCATTAGCAGTTTGGATATGGTTTTTGAAATGGTCGTAAAATGGTACCAGTTGTTGTTCAACAAACTGTTTTGCATAATCAAAACACCAAGCAGAAACATAGTCCTGGCTTTTGTGTTTGTTCTTTCTTTCTTTTATGAACCTTCGAGTTGAGGAAAAACAGCATTAGAAACTTTTCGGAAGACTGGCCAGAACTTGGACTGGAGGTCGACTTTTACGACAAAAGGAGTACCAGTGTGCTGGATTTACATCTTGACGAGCAATGTGTCTTTGGCAAGAAAAGCCATACGCCTGATCACCCAGATAGTTCCTTCGGGAAGGAACGAACCTAAAGGGCATTAAGCTGTGTTGCATCGAAGTCGATTGCGGTCGAACATAGCCCTGGTTTTTCGTTCATCTTTTCATGCTTATCACCCTTGGTGAACTAAGACCTCTTCACATATCCAAATACCTAATAGGGTGGTGATTGGGACATGCAAAAGGGTAACAGCATCATACTAAACAGTTGAGCACGCTTGGCCATATAACCTCGACTACCCCTGGGTATACGGGTGCCTAGATGTCCTTGTTGCAAGTCTTTGGTTTGCGCTTTTTAAGGTTCCTTTGAAAGCATGGGAATAGTTTGTGTTGGCATGTTAAATCTTTGCAACATATCTCTTGCAACTTTGTTAGCAGTTTTTAAACACACTATTTCATCTAGATAACTATCTGCTAGTTTCTCTTTCTCAGATAAAATCTTTTCCTTTTCAGATTGTAAAAATGCAATTGATTTTTCTTTTCCTGAAAGAGTGACTTTAAGCAAATCGTTTTCTTGCACAAGTTCAGCGTTACGCTTATTACGCTGAATCACTAGGGCTTGTTCCTGTCTAACTTTGTGTTCAAGATCAAGTTTGACCTTGTGGGTATCTAGACGACATATTTCTTGCTTGCATTGAAGAAGCTCATTTTTTAAGGTCTCTATTTCCAAACATTTTTCTTGGTTAACCTTAGCATGTCCGTCTAGTTGGGTTTGCAAGTCAGTTAAGATGGCAATCATAGATACCTTATCAGATGTGTCAGCAGATACCTCAGTTGGAACATTTTGGGCTTCGGTGTCAAGAAGATACTGATGATACGGGATCGTATTGTCATCAATCTCAGTCTCAGCATCGGAGTCTAAATGTTCTTCCTGGTGCATCTCCTGAATCTGATAATCCACATTATCAAAGATTTGATTGTCATTGGAGTGTACCTCATTGACTGGATTGTTGGTTGCACTAGTGGATGACAAGTTGGCCATGAAAGCGACAGCAGCATTGGGGCCTTCATCCACGTCTGAGTCATACGCATCCTCATGATTGGCTTGAAACATGTTTGTTGTAGTCAGTGCCTGAGGTTGATCATAAGGTGCGGTGCATTCTACATCAGCGAGGAATGCTTCAGCTTCAGCATCTAACACATCTCCTTTCTCTTTAGCTTCCATCAGTAAAGCTTTATCTTTGAAGTACTGAGAGTCCATCTTTCTCTTGCTTAAGGGTTCTTTACACTGCCTAGCCCCAGTCCCTTCTCCTGCTGCAGTTGTAACATATCACTTCTTGCCTCGAGCACCTGTAATACCATTATTAACCTGGAAAGCATTCCTCTGAACTGTTTCAGTAACAATATGTGACCATCATGCACCGAGCTGAGTCTTGATTGAGGAGGAAGTCCGTAAGCTGGTTGTTGGTGGGTGGAAACTGCTTTTGGAAACCACTTAAGAGATTTTGCAATCTGAGTCATAGAGGCCATCAAGCGTCATTCGGAGACTGAGCAGTAGGATTGAGGACTAGGAGTTTGAGGTGATTAAAAAGAAAGGGTCAGGTTGCAGATGTAGTGTGAGACTACATAGGCCATGGATCAACAATACTGTAGACCTTCTCCTGTTTTCTTGAAAGTTCTTTTGTGGCATGAGGCTCATAGGCTTTGAGATGAGTATAGATCTGAACATAAGTGTGGTTGAGATATCCATGTTCTGTTTGACATTAGTCACATACTTACCCCAATAAGCCGGAAGGTTGTTGACCCAAACATGTGTTCATCAGATGAGTTTGAATATTGGGGTGGGGAGTGAGTAATCTTCATGTCATTCACAAGCTTGTGGAAACGCACAAAGTAGTCATGAATTGATTCGTTTCCAATAGCACGAAAGCGTTCATACTCATCAAACAGATCTTCCTTCCTTTGTTGAATAGTCCTACCTGATCCTTGCATAAGCATCTCCACATTATCCAAATCTCCTCTGCAGTGCTTGTTTGATTAGGTTGTTTGACGATTGTCTAGGCAGACCTTGACTTGAAGAATGATTTCCAGACTTGATTATCAGCCAACTCAAGTTTGTTTTCCTCTTCACAGATTGTCAGAATACAAGTTTTTCCCTCGGTGCAGCAAGGGGGGGGGGGGGGGGGGGGGGGGGGGGGGGGGGGGAGGGGGGGGGGGGGGGGGGGGGGGGGCACAGCAGCAGAATCAGTAGTTGGAGGATCAGTGATCATAGGGTGAGGTGTAGGTCCATTCTGGATAGATTTCCATATCAACTTGCCATTGGGTTTGCCTCGAATGTACCTGTGTATACGAATCTTCCAAGAATCGTAGTCACTTTCAACCAACATAGGTGGACGAGTATCGGTACCTGCGGCATTTGTTTCTTCATTGGATGCCATTGAGAATAAGTTTTGTTTAGGTAATGACTGATCGTAAGTGATTGTTGATTGATGACTTGGAGAGAGGTTTGGTAGATTTTCGGTGTAATTTTAAACAGTAAATTGCAGTTTGAGGGCCAAATGACTCCGAATTGGCCAAACAATGACAGGGGGTGGCGCTCGCTGGGCCGTTTTCGAGCTGGTATAAAAATTTCAGAACAATCCGACACAAAAAATTATTTTTGCTTGTTCGGTCGATCTCGTCTAGTTCGGTCGTCTAGTTCGATCGTCTCGTTCGAAGATCGTCTCGGTTCGATCGCTCGTTACGAACACTTGTTCGATCGTTCTCGTTCAACGTCTTGTTCGATTGTTGTCGAAACCACTCGTCGCAAGAGATACAGCATTGTTTGAACGCCTTGTTTTCGAATCGTCTAGATCGATCCCCTTGCACGATCCCTTCGAATCTGAAATCGCTTGAAATTTGAACTAGCAAAAAGAGCGTTCGATTCAATACCAAGAATTCCACTCGTTCCGAACACTAAGAATTCCCTCGTCAACTCAAAAAGAATTTCACAGTCGTTCGATCAAAAAGAATTCACTCGTTCGAATCAAACCTTGTTTTCGAACCCTTGGTTTCGGAGGATTGTCTGTTCGAAACGTCACGTCGATAGGCTTGTTCGAGACCCTTCTTTTTTTCACCTCGTTCGACTCGAACCGACATAAGAGCTTGTTACGATTGGACACAACATACTAATCCAACGACCCCCTTTTATGCTTAACAATACACGAACAAAAATGAAAAAAAAAACTTCCCTTCACCTAATATCACGAGATCGTTGATTGCTAACGAGATGGTTTTGATGATATTTGATTAAACAAAAACCACATCTTGAATCAAACTCAAAACAAACAAATAATCAAAACCCCTTTTTTTTTATATTTTCGAGATAAGAAGGAAAGAAGAAAAAAAAATACAAACCAAATCACATCAATACATCCATCTAGTAGGCTCTGATACCAATTTTGAAGGCTCCCTAGATCATTCCACTGATAGAAATCACACAGATCACTGGCAAATAAAAAATGAAAGATTAAACATTAAAGAACTTTTGATTAAAAGAAAAACAAAGAGTTGCTACAAACCCTTAAGATGAAAAATGATAATGAAGTAGCTAACCTAATTTTGACTAAACTAGGACTATTTATACTAAAAGGATTTGCCTTTTAGGGCTTTCTATTTGGGCTTTTTACATCTTGGCCCTTATACATAATAAACATTAAATAACATAGTCTTTCGAGCTAGACTTTTGTCTTGTAACTTCGAGTGACCGAAGCTTCTTTGTTTGGGTCCATTTATGAGATCCTAACAGTAATCCAAGGAAGAAGTTGAGTTCACCCATCATGCTCATCTCGATCACACATGTCTTAACAAGTCGAGCCGAATATAATGTCGTCGACATATATTTGAACGATGATGAGGTTTGAACTTTTTTTCTTGGTAAAAAGTGTGTTATCTACCATTCCCATTTTGTATTCATGTTTAATAAGAAAATCTTTTAATCTATCATACCAAGCTTTAGGTGCTTGTTTAAGACAGTATAAAGCTTTCTTAAGTTTATAATCTGGTTTTTCAAAGTCAATGAATCCTGGAGGTTGTGCCACGTATACCTCCTCATTGATAAAACCGTTCAGGAATGCACTTTTTACATCCATTTGGAATAGCTTAAAGTCTAAAGCACAAGCATAAGCTAATAGTATCCTAATTGACTCAAGTCTAGCAACTGGGGCATAAGTTTCATCATAATCGATGCCCTCTTGTTGATTATAGCCTTGAGCAACTAACCTAACCTTATTTCGAGAAACAATACCGTTCTCGTCTAACTTATTTCTAAACACCCACTTAGTTCCTATAATTGTCATATTCCTAGGTTGTGGAATTAACTCCCAAACGTTGTTAGCAATGAATTGATTTAATTTTTCTTGCATAGCGACTATCCAACTATCATCCGTTAAGGCTTCATTCACATTCTTAGGTTCTATAGTTGATATAAAACAAAAGAAGTTACTTTGGTTTTGGGCTTGTGATCTAAGGGTTCTTTGGTTAAGGTTTCCTATGACATTTTCTAATGGATGGTTCCTAGATTCCTTAATATTGACTATTTCGTCAATCTCTAAAGTTTCATCCACAATGTCATTTTCTAGGTTTTTCTTTTCGGTAACCTTAATTGCTTCTTCTTCATCTAAGTCATCATCCACCAAGGGTGATGTCTTAGAGGGTGGAGGAGTTTCATCGAATGTCACGTTAAGTGATTCTTCGACTTTCCTAGTGTGTTTATTTAGGATGATGTAGGCTTTACTATTTTGAGAGTAACCTAAAAAGATACCTTCGTATGACTTTGGGTCAAACTTTGTAAGGTAGTCTTTAGTGTTTAAGATGAAGCATTTGCTTCCAAACACTCTAAAGTAATCTAAAGTAGGTTTCCTACCTCTTAAAAGTTCGTAGGGTGTTTTTCCTAAGATGGCTCTAATTAGGATTCGGTTGAGAATGTATGTTGAAGTGTCTACTGCGTTACACCAAAACTTTTGTGGTAACGATTGCTCATTCAACATAGTCCTACTCATTTCTTGAAGTGTCCTATTTTTTCTTTCAACCACGCCATTTGATTGAGGAGTGCGTAGAGCTGAGAAGTTATGTGTAATTCCATTGGCATTACAAAACTCTCCAAATTGCACCTCATTATCAAATTCCCTACCGTGGTCGGTTCTTATTGACACTATTGTACATCCTAATTGGTTTTGAATTTTCTTACTAAATATTTTAAATTGATCGAAGGCTTCGGTTTTGTCCTTAAGGAATCTAGTCCAAGTATACCTAGAATAGTCATCTACTATGACTAAGGTGTAGCGGTTTCCTCCGTAACTCCGTACGGCGGATGGACCGAAGAGATCCATATGAAGGAGTTCTAAGCATCTAGTCGTTGAGACTATATTCTTAGCCTTATGACTAGCATGAGCTTGCTTTCCAATTTTGCAAGCATCACAGAAGTGTTGATCAAACTTAAGCTTAGGTAAGTTTCTAACTAATTCCTTAGATGCTAACGATTGAATGAGACGCATATTTGCGTGACCTAATCTCCTATGCCACAACTATAATGTGAGAGTTTTCAAATCATCGTTGCAAGACAAATTTGCCTTTTGGCTTATTTCAGTAATTATCACTCACATGTAACCCTTTCTTCCTAATACCACTCCATAACCGTACCGTCCTTAGTATTTCACTATCATGTTCAGCAAGAAAGTTACTCTACACTTTTATTACAAATTAGTCCTAGTACGTTAGATATGTTAAAGCTTATATTATCAACATGTTCTACATTATCTATATTGAGAGAGTCATTAGAAATCGTACCTTTGCCAATGATATTACCATGAAGATTACTACTAAAAATGACGTTACCTCCGTTGTTTGCCTTGTAAGTGGAGAAGATAATTTGGTTACCCATCATGTGTTTAGAGCATCCGCTATCTTTTATCCACTCGTCGGGTTCCAAGTCGACTCCAAGGCATATCTCATTTGATGCTTGAGCTACGAGACACGTCTCGTCTTTGACCTTCTCATCATCTTCTTCACCGCTATCACTCCAAGAACCTCCGACGAATGCTCTTTGGTTCTTGTCTTTCGGTGATTTTGAACATTCTCCAATAAAATGATTTGGATCACCGCATCTAAAGCATTTTCTATCGCTTTTACCGTTCTTGTCATCTCGGCTTCTTTGGAACGTCTTTTTGTTGTTCCGAGGTTGTCTCACGAATCTTCCTATTCTTTTGAAGAACTTCTTGAAGTCTCTCACCGCCATGGCGTACTCTTCGTCTTCACTTCCGGAAGTCGAACACTCTTCATCACTAGATTCCTTCTTAGCCTTTAAAGTAAGAGATCTCCTTTCTCCTTTCGCTTTGACTATTTCGGAATCTTTCTTGATGATCATTCCGTAAACTTTTAGGTTTTTGATAAGTTCATCAAGAGATAGTGATGTTAAGTCTTTCGACTCTTCAATCGCCGTGACCTTTGCTCTTCATTTAGTATGTAGAGCCCTAAGAAACTTCCTAACATAATTCAATGCTGCTAGAAAAGCTTCATCAAGAAGCTTTTTTAGACTAGTAATAATGGTATTAAAATCTAGCAAAAAGCACTATCTATAAATTCGTCGTAATAAAAATGAACGAATTGTCATATTTGATGAAACCAAAATGGTTGATCTTGTTATCTTTGACTTGGCTATTACGTTGATGGGTGATTAACAGAGTTTTCAAAATTTCTTTTTCCGTATTATACATGAAAATTCTTTCATATTCTTTTCTAGGCAAAGCGTTGTAAATAAACATTCTAGCTTCGTTATTTTTTGCAAGTCTCCTTTTAAGCTCATTGATTGCTAGTAAAATCTATACACGTAATAATAAAATATAATATGATAGAAAATTACCAAACTACCCTTGAGGACAAAGGTAGAAAGGAAAATCTTCACAAATATATATATTATACGTATATTAACCGGGAAGTATGATTCCCGGGTCGTTATTCCCCAACGATTTATGAAATTGAGACCATGGTTAGTTGTTCGGTAATGTATTGTGTATGGTAATGTGGGGGAACAATGAATAGAATATGTGTAACTAGATTGATTTGATATCTATTTCCATGCATTAAAACCAATATAACAATAAGCACATGAATAACAATTAACAAGAAAACTAAAACACGTGAAATTAAGACTTTAACTAAACAACGCAAAACGGGAAACCCGAAATGGTAATTAAAAAAACCTAAATTTCCAAAATTAAAAACTAAAATGAATTTTTCTTTTTAAATAGACCTCTAATTGACTAAAAAGTAAGTTTAAAAAAACTAGTAACAAAAAACGTAAGTTTGAAATTAGCTATAAAACCACGAAAAAAACGTGAACGGAACGAAATCGTCGTATCTTAAAAAATAGAGAATTTTATGGCAATTTTAACCCTAGCGGAAACAAAACTAATTTTCCAAGAAACATTAATGATAAAAGAAAGATATACCCTAAAAAAATAAATGTATTTTATGTTGATTATTTTTACTATTTATTTATATGATTTATTACAAAGTTTTTAATAAAACTAATTTTAAAAATACTAAACTAATTATATGAAATCAAAAAAAAAAATACAGAAATAGCTTAAACTAAGACTAATCTAATAGAAAACAACTTAGTTTACACAGCTTAATCGAATAAGTTGTGTAAACAGCATAAACAACTTATTGTACTAAAGAGGCCAAAATGTATATAAATAATAAATCTAGTAAAGCTATAACGAAAAAGACCCCAGGGCACGATGGTTAGAGGTGTGTGGTGTGAGGCACTTATAAGGGTTGAGGATGTTGAGGTCGGGGGTTCGAGCCTTGCTCACCCCCAGAATTCCGAACTTCCCCCTTTTTATTTTTTGAAAACTATATAAAAAGCAAAGTTGTAGATAAGCTGAGAAATGAGACATCTTGTTTAAATAACAGCAACATATTTTTTTGAAAAGCACCGAATAAGCTATAAAACAGCTTAAAACTTAACTATATTTTTGGTTTTTTTAGAACATTTAAGAACCTAATAAACTAAAAATAAACTGAAAACTAAAAGATATCAAAAAGCTGAAATAACAGTTAAGTTTACACTATAGCATACAGATGAAAGAAATATGCACAAGGATATAAGCCATAACTTAAAAATCTAGATAACTCTTATATTAAAAACTACCAAACAAACATAACCCTAGGCAAGACTTTTGAGCTAAAATTAAACTAACTAACAAGGGACTTCAAGCAATAACAGCTTAACCTACTTAAGGCTAAACCTAAAGACAACTTAAAAATGCTCTGAAAGGTATTTTGGGAAAACAAAAGCTCAATGAAAAAGCTTACTTGAAAACAAACCTAATGCTTATCATAAGAAAAGTTTTTGATTTTGGAAATTAAAAGATAAAAGCTAATTTTAAAAGCTAAAAAAACAGAATCTCAAATAAGCTATTATATATCTAGACTTAACTTAGAAACAGAATAAAACTATGATCCTAAATCTATTTGCAAACTAAAAATCAAAACCAAATACACCTATAATACCCTCAGAATAATGTTGATGATAGAAAGCCTCTTGATCTATTTTTTACTTTACTGATGCATGACCACAATTTGAACCAAAACTCAAATCCAAAAGTGCATACCTTACACATAAATCAAATTCTATTGACACCCAGAAATTAAAAACAAACAAGACCAGCATTTTAACAAATGGAACTGATCAAACTTCTAAGGCAAAGTAGAACAAGACAGATTTTGAGCTATAAGAAAAACCAACAAAATAAAACAATTTATAAGCTAATCAACCCTTATAAATCCTAAACAAAACAGTTTAAATGAGGATATAAAATCAACTATAAATAGACCAAGTGGTCACAAACAACACTAACATGTGGTCAGTGCTGTAATGTCCCAAACACCCCGTTAAAAAGTTTTTAAAATCCATTTTAAGCTTTTAAAATAAATCTAAGTGAGATAAAACTTAAAACCGATAGTGTACTGCTTATAACCAAACCCAAAATAAAACTTTAATCCAATAAGCAAATATAGCCAAAAGTAAGAACATAAACCTATGCAAATTATTTTGGTGTTTATTGATTATAAGAGAAAAAAAAAAAAAAGCAATTAGAGAAAAACTAAGATCATACTACTTTAAGCTAAAAACATGATTATAAACATATCAATAAGCATAATGAGACAGAATTAAGCACAAACAAGCTAGATTATAAGCAAAATAAGCAAGTTATAAGCTAGAAAACTAAGACAGAAATAGAAATAAGGAACTTACCAAAGCCTTAGCTAAACAAAGGCTAAATAATTCTCACGGAGTTTGGTTTCAAATACAAGCTCAGCTTAATCAAGGATAAGCTAGTAGGGTCCCATAAGCTCTTCCGGGTTAAGCTTATCATCCAAAAAGCTCAATTCCATTCTAGCAAAGGTATTAAACTGATTTTAAAGTTTTAAGTAGATTGGATGCTTGATTTGAGCTCAATCTTAGCTTAAAGACTAAGAGAGCTTATGATGAGCTTATTTAGAGCTTATGTAACAATAATCATGAGAATTTGAGAGTTTAAAATCTTATAAGGTAAAACGGATTATGTAAAAACAAAGGATGATTTCATTACTAGTAAAACTGATTACAAATATAGCTGAACGTAATTACAAATAAATAGGAAAACGTAACATTACTTAAGCTAAAATTTTGAAAGCTAAAAATTACAATTTTACTAAAAATTTAAAAGCTAAAAAAACTAGATACGTGTGTGTGAATGTGAGGGGCTTTTTATAGCCTGTAAATGAAGCTTCTAGGCCTTGGATCACGCTCCTCTCTCCCTTGATCTTGGCCTCCCATTCTCTCCTTATCATTGGATCCTTATTGATGTCCGTTGGATTAAATGAGTGAGCACACAGATTGCCAACGTAGCATTCCGTGTGTCAGAGCACTTGTGCTTCTTTTGCACTTTGTTTTAGGTGCAAACATTAATAAAGTCCCTAGGTATGTTTCTTTTCTCTACCATCAAAACGACAGACCCACTTTGTCATGCTTTGTGAGATGACCCATAGGGAGCTCAAGAGACGTACCCATCATTTGCCAGGTTGGAACTTAGCCCATGAATTGTCCTAAAGCACTCCACAATTTGTTCAATTTACCCTATGTTTTTGCGTTTCGCTGAAAAATTGAAGAAGAAGATAAACAGTAACAACAACTTTTCGCGCGTTAAAATTATAAAAGGGGCGTTTGATTTTTCTTTGACCCGGGTTAAAAATCGTTTGACTTTGGGTTTATACAAAAGGGTTTTGGGCTTGAGTGTGTTTTTGGCTCGGGTATGTTTTTGGGTTATTATAAAGAGGATAACGAGTGTTAACTCTTTATATATTAAAGAGTTAACACCGCTAGGGCTTAGGGACCATTTTTGCAATTTAGTATTTGACTTGAAGGGTTTATAAGGTTATATATACAAGTTCTTTGTCATTTAGTGAGTTGACTTTGACCTATCTTGCTATCAAATCCTCGGCTTCTTGTACACTCATTTCCGTCTCCGTGTTTCGTATTGTTCGTTTTGACCGTTTTTCTTACAATTTTGCTAAATCCATAACCAACACATCACAAAGACAAAACAAGCAATATACTATCATTTAAAGCACAATTTGTCCTTTATTAGGCCCTTTTATGATATAAAACGGTATATGTGTTTTCACACATAGTCAAAATTCTCCCCAAACTAAAGGGATTGTGTGTCCTCACAGCAATAAATATAAGCTTTATAAAAACCAAATAGCCTCAAACTTCCCCAAACTAAATCTTGAAAAGTAGCAAAGAACTTTTTTGTGAGCGAGTTAAGGAAGTCCACAAGTATAAAACACACCCATTTCCTAATTTTTAATTTTTTTTGATTAATATATAAACTTAGAATATATCGACTTTCATAATTTTCATAACAGTTTAGGGATCATAGAACAATATGCAATTTCAGATCCGCAGAATTGCCCCAAAAAGGATAAATTTCATCATCCCCGACATGTTTTCACTTGCTCCTCCAAAACCAAAGCTAAAACGAAATCATAGCTAATCGTCCCCGACTTTTCACTTATCCAAACCAAGCTTAAAACGAAATCACAGCTAAATATCAGTAAAGATGCTAACACTACTCATATTTGCAACTTGTGAACTTTTTACTCCCGACATTTATTATATCTTAAGTGAATGTGCTATTTTGAATTTCAACCATGGATCAACGTTTTGCAACATACTATGCTTTACGTTCCACCCAAGAATAATGAGTTTGAAGGCGAGATCATCCCATGTAGCGACTTTCGTCTCGGCACATCCCAACCTTGCGGCTAAGTGACCAGGCTTTTGACACCCCACAGAGACTAGTATCAGGACTCACGGACCTTAGGTTTCAAAAACTCTCAGGTTTCCTGAATATACATAGCTTATAAAATAGAATAGTCAAAGTTCAAAAGCATATTTGAATTTAACAAAAAGAAATCTATTTATTAATTCAAACTTAATATTAAACATAACATTTATGCAATTGTAACCCTCGACCTTTTAGAAGGCTGCAACATCGGTTGTGAGCCGGCAAGAGGTAGTAAACTTTTATCAACCCACAACTTTTATTATTTTATTTATTTATTTATTTTATTTTTTTACTTTATATATATAGAGAAAACTTCTTTTTGAAAAATTCAAGTATAAATTTGAACTAAGACTAAAATTTTTGCTATATATTACATGAAAATTGCTTATTTAGGTTTAATCTCCAAAAATAGCACGTATATTAATCCAGTTAAGAGCTTATGGGAGAAAAGGCAACAAGTTACATACATGAGCTCTTAAGATTTCCAACTAATCCCTGTTTAGCATCTAACTCATACTTAATTCTATCATTTTTCGTTCTTCGCAAATTTTCGCGAACGCTTAGCCTACAAGTTAAGGAACAAGCTAGAGCTCAACACGCTCGATCGGGTCAAAATTTACTCTTATTCAACCCAGCAGGAAAATCAAAATTGTGACAAAACACTTATTTTATTTTTGAAAATTTTAAAATTTTTCATATTTTTGAAAATTTTGGTGGGAACACGGGGTACGTGAGAACAACGGGTAAAAGTAAGTAAGATCATATCGAAGATATACTACCCCATACTAAAATCAAACATTGTACTCAATGTTTCCTAGCCTAAGACTTAAAAACCCCATACTAGAACTCAAAAAGGTCGAATGCATAACTCAAACATGAAGAAAGTATCACAAAAATCTTTAGCCATTTATAAAGTGTGCTAAAAGATAAATGTTAGACGATAAAAATCTTTAGGATATCGGATTTCCCCAAACTAATGGCAAGCAAAGGCTAGGAAGCTCGAGTGGACCGGGACAATACACCGAACACGAGAGACTTCAGAAAATTTGGGTTAATCCTGCAAACAATCACAAGTACAAACAACAAACACAAAGATCGGAAGAGTACAAGCCTCCTCACATCACAACAGAAAAATAAGAAAGAAAATAGAAAATGGATAAGCATGGGGTGCCTCCCACGAAGCGCTTTGTTTTTGGTAACCGAGTCATATAGCTTCACTCGATCCCTGAATTTATTCGTCCTTAGGGAAAGTCTGGAGATCCGGGACAACCATTATTGGTGTGTCCCCTCCGAAGTAGTGCTTGAGTTGGTGGCAGTTCACTTTGAAGTTTGATCCATCGGTATGAGATAATTTGGCAGTGCCATATGGAAAAACTTCGGTTATAGTGAAAGGGCCGGACCATTGGGTTTTAAGCTTCCCCGAGAATATCTTTAGACGAGAGTTGAAAAGCAAGACTTGATCACCAACATTGAAAATGTGGTTTTTGATCTTTGAGTCGTGAAGCTTCTTCGTCCTCTCCTTATAAATCAAAGAATTCTCGTATGCTTGATCACGAAGCTCATTAAGTTCATTAAGTTGCAGCTTTCGGTGATCGCCCGCGGTTTTAAGATCAAAATTAGCATGTTTTAATGCCCAATATGCTCTATGCTCTAATTCGATAGGTAGATGACACGACTTTCCATACACGAGCTTGTAAGGGGTGCAACCAATTGGTGTCTTATAAGCGGTACGGAATGCCCATAGAGCGTCATCAAGCCTATCGGACCATGAGGCACGGTTTTCTCCAACTGTCCTTTCTAAAATACGTTTTAACCCACGATTCAACACCTCGACTTGACCACTTGTTTGAGGGTGGTAAGCGGTAGCAAGACGATGAGTGACCCCATACTTAGACATTACTTTAGCAAATTTGTCATTACAGAAATGGGTCCCACGATCGCTTATAATAGCTCTCGGTGTACCGAATCGGGCAAAAAGAGATTTCAAAAACTTAACTACAACTCTAGCATCGTTAGTGGGGAGCGCCTTGGCTTCAACCCATTTGGATAGGTAATCTACGGCTACGAGTATGTACTTATTTCCTCTAGATGACGGAAATGGTCCCATGAAGTCTATGCCCCAGACATCAAAGATTTCACACACTTGGATGGAATTTTATGGCATCTCATCACGCTGTGAAATTTTTCCCTGACGCTGGCATGAGTCACAATTTTTGACTAACTCATGGGCATCTTTGTAGATTGTGGGCCAATAAAATCCGGAGTCAAAAACCTTTTTGGCGGCGTAGTTGGCACCGTAATGTCCCCCGATAGGTCCACTATGGCAAGCTGTGAGGATGTCGACAGCTTCTTGGCCTTAAACACATCGCCGAATTACTAAATCCGCACAGGTTTTGAATAGAAAAGGGTCGTCCCAAAAATAGTGTTTGACATCTTTGAAAAATTTATTTTTTTGCTGAGTTGACATTCCTTTGACAATGAAATTCCTCGCGTGGTAATTTGCATAATCGGCAAACCACGGGGTACTTGGGTTACCACGAGAAGTCACCATATTAAGTGTTTTGAGATGAAAATTTTCGTTTATTTCCTTTGGATCGAGAACATTCTTATACGGGTTTTCTAATCGGGAAAGATGATAGGTCGCATAGTTCTCGGCTCCCTTTGTATCAATTACTTTAAAATCGAATTCTTGAAGAAGGAGAACCCATCGTAGCAATCTTGCTTTGGCATCTTTTTTAGCAAATAGGTACTTAAGGGCGGAATGGTCCGTATACACTATGCTTTTATTCATGATTGAGGTTATGATCCCGGAAAGAAATTTTTTGAAAGATTAACCACAAGCCAACATTTCCTTTTTGTTGTGGTGTAGTTCGATTCGCCTCAGTCTATTGTTTGCTTGCTAATGTATAGGCTAAAGTGTTTCTCAATTCGTTTGCCCCAGAAAAGCACCTCTGCATAGTCGCTAGCGAGCCTCGCACATAAGCTCAAAGGTGGTCACCAGTCGGGGGCAATCAGGAATTGGAAGCTTTGGTTAATTTTCTTATTTAGAGTTGAAAAGCTTGATTGCATCCTCAGAGGAAACTAAAAGGAGTGTTTTCTCAAGGAGATGAGTCATGGGTCGAGAATCTTTGAGAAGTCTTGATGAATCTACGGTAAAAACATGCATGTTCATGTCTGAGAAGGAAAACTCCTTATTACCATTTGATGGTTCAGTTGGGTGAAGTATTAACAATGACGGTATATTTTGGCTTTTGTTTACTTCGTTCTTGCTGTTGGAATTTTTTGTCCAAGTACGATGCCTTCTTTCACCATAAAATGGACTTTTTCTACCCATTTGAAGCCAAATTTGTGTCTTCACAGTTTAGCATCTCTCTAAATTTGGGAAAGGCACGTTGAAATAAGAATTTTCGAAAACTGGAAAAGGTCATCCATGGAAAACTTCCATTGTCTTTTCCAAATAATATCACTGGAAAATCGCCATATAAACTCTGGTACGTGCTGGTGCATTGCATAAACCAAAAGGCATGCGCGATAAGCTAACGTTCGTATGTAGCAGCGTGAGGTGGTTTTTCTGATTTTCAGTTCGATGGTTTTTGAAAGTGATAAATGCTTAATTGTATATATTAATACCCGGGTTTTAGCTAAATAAATAGCAGAAAGCCAAAAAGAATAGAAAAAATGTGGTGCTTTTCTTAGTGTTCTATTTTGGTAGGAAAGGATTTTATAAAGGACAAAAGAAGCAAAACCAGTCATAATAACGCAAGAAACGGAAAGAGACAAGAAAAAGAGTGAAGATGATAATCCAAAGATCAAGCGGAGGAATGAGCCGGCACAGCAAGAAATGCTGTAAAGGTCAAATATGAGCCTATAGGAGACCAATTATGACAAGTTCCTTATAAGTTTCAAGGGGGCTATTTGTATATTTGAGTCAAAGGGACAGGATTTGTAAAATGAAGAATAGAAAGTTGATAATTAAAGAGAAAAAGAGAAGCAAAGAGAAACAAGGGCTGAAATTGCCAATTTTCAAACCTTCTTTTAACATATAAAGGAGCGGGTTGCAAAGGCAGGACTTGTTTGTGCCATTAATATCTTCATAGTTTCTTACTGGAAAGCGCCGTTTTTGTAAAAACCTCTAACAAACACAAAGGCTTTTCCCGCCTTTTTACACACAAACCCAATTCGTTGAAAATCCCCCCCCGTCCTATCTATCACCTCAGCCTGTTTTATAACCTTTCTTACACAAGATCATCCACGTGGCAACAATCATTGGCGAAACACTCATCAACTTCAATAAAACGGGCCATAATCAAATAATATGATATCGGCTGAGATTAAATGGAAGTATCAAGGGATCTCTCACTCTTTCTTATTTTATCATAAATTGAAGGCTTTAGGACTCATTTTTCAGTTGTTGTCTTTGTTTTAAATTTCTATTTTGTAATTTCGTCAATTTTAAGCAATTTCTTTCAAGCTTTTAGTAAATAAGCTCTTAAGCTCTTGTACTCTTCTCTTCTAAGCTTGTACTTCTTCACTTGTGTAATACATTCAGTTTACAAACTTCTTGAGTTCTTTGATTTCAATTTGAAGTTGTTTTCATCAAATAAGCTCTTAATAAGCTCATTTGATCTTATTCCTTTTCACAAGCTCAAATCTAGTTACAATTTTGTTTTTAGACATTCATTTACTCATTTGAATCATTTACATCAAGGATCATGATAACTTGATGTGTTTTGAGCTCACTTTGGAAGCTTATAGGTAAATAAGCTAAACTAGCTTATTGAGCTTAAAGCTCGGGTCTAGAGGCAAGGTGCCATCTAGGAACACTTAAGCTTCTTCACTTGGACAGCTTAAGTGTGAAGACTCTTCCAATCTCAGGTTTCTTTCTCTAAAAGTTCAATTTAGCATTTATAGCTTATAACATAGTGCTTATTACTTAGTTGAATTAGAGCTTAAACTTGTTTCATTGTGATTAGTTAGCTTATAGATATAATTGTTGTTAATCTGTTTTAGCTTAAATTCATCTAGACTTTACTTTTCAAGTTCTGTCATAAATGTTAGTAAAAAGCTATAAGAGAAACTAGCTCATTTTCACTATTAAACTGTAGCTTTTATAGTTTAAATAGCTTTAGTATGTTAGTATAAGTAAGTGTAGATATAAGGTTTTGAGAGTTTAAGTTTTGAAATGAAATTTTATTACACTTTAGTTTAGACAGTCAAAGTTAAGGAGTGTTTGGTTCAAGTTTAATTTGACTCTTAAAGTCAAAGAAATACTGTCAAATCTTCTTTTTTAGCTGCATTAGTTCTTAATATCAAGGTTCAAACAGGTTTTAGCAGTTAAAGTTTAGCTTTTAAAAGTTTAGAGCTTAAAAATTTGCATCTAGCACCAGGGCAAATTTCAGCTGTAAGAAGTTTAGATTTTAGATTCTTAAAAGCAACTTAGAGTTCAAAGGTGTTTGTTTTAGCATAATTAAATTATTAAAGAAGTCAAAGCTCCCTCAACCAATTCTATATAAACCCAGCCATTAGACTATAACCGTTAAAGTGGCCAACTCAGATACGTCGTCCCCCCTCCTCCCCCCTCGCCCCCCCCCCCCCAATCAGCATCTATTAACACCATTCTACTTATATTTCCCCTTGCATTAACTCTCCCCAATTTAATTTGCATTTCTTTGTTTAGGTAAGAATTTTTTAGAACCCTTTTTCTAGTCTATTCAAGATATGTAGAATAAGCTCATTGTTTAGGAATTTCAGCTTTTGAGGCTTAAAAATAAGCAGTTTAGCTTTGAGAGGAAACTGCTTTTATCCTCAGTTTTAGCTAAAACTTGTTTTTTAAGTTAATTTTCTTGTAATCTTTGCAGAAAACTTAGCTTATTATTCTATAGAATTCCTTTAGTAACATCATGTTTCTACACTAGTTCTTTTGTTTTTAGATTTCATCAAGTAATAAGCTTGGAATAAGCCAAAATCTAAAAAGCTTACTAAAAGCTTAGTTACTGTAACAGTTAGAAAGATGCTTATTTTCTAGCTTATTGAGTTGTCAAAAGTCAAAAGTGCCTTTATTAAAGTTGTAGAGATTAAGCTAGTCTATAAGTTTGTAGTTTTGAGTTTTTGCTGAAAATCATTTTTTAATAAGCCAAAAATAAGCTAGAAGCGTAGGGTCTATTTCGTACTTTTCTCAAAGTTTAGGGGCACCCGTTTATTCTATAGTGTAAATTTCTAGTATTTTTCCCGCCTACCCTCTACTTTCCTTTCTTACATTTCCTACCCTGTCTTTCTTAGAATAATAAAATAGATTTAATATTTTAGAATTTAGTTTTATAAAATTAGGTTTTTAGTTTTAATTGATAAAATTAGGTCACAATTAGTTTATAAAATTTAGGGCTTTTTGTTCCAATACATTTATGCACCTTTGTAGTTGTTTTATAAACCATATTTCAAATATTTTTTAGTAAAATTGGTGATTATCTAGGAATTAAAATTGAGTTTAGTTATATTTCTTTTTCTTAGAAAAATTCATATAAAATAGAAAAAATAGTTGATAAATTAAAATTCTTTTTTGATAAAATTTCTTTTTAAAATCTAGTTTTGTTAAAATAAAGCAAAATTTTAGTGATTATTTTTAGAAAAGTTTTATTTTGATTATTCATTGATTTTGAAAATTCATAATACATTATTCAAAATAGTTTAAAAAATTCCAATTATTTTTAATAAAATTTTCTTTTAAATTGTTGTTTTAGGTATAAAATTTGTTAGTATTTGTTTTAGTTTTTAATTTTCAGTTTTAGCTCACGTTTTTACTTTTCGTACATTTAAATTTTGAGCTAGTTAATTGTTTTTAAATTCGTGCTTTTACATTTGTAGTATAATCAAAGTTCAAAAATCCTTTATCATTCTAAACTCGAATCCGAATTATTCCAAATTCTCAATTCACGATTTCGTTGAGACACGACCCGAGGAAAAAGTACTTCCGGATAAAAATTATCAATTGTGTATTCTTTAGTGAGATTTTTTACCTTATATTTTCTTGTTTGAGAAGTATTTTGGAAAGAATTCGTAAGGGATTTCAATACTATACGTGTATAATTTGTTTTTTCTACACGGAACCAAATGTTGGCCCGACGCCGTTGCCGGGGAAGTCTGTGAACGATTGTTGAAGAATATTCGTTGAAGTAGAGTTTCGAAGATCCTTCCTTAGGAAAGTTTATTTTGCTATTTTTTGTATAAAATATTATAAAAGTTCATTAATTCGATTCATATCGATTAAGTAAAAAAAATAATAATAAACATTTGGATACTAGTATCATCTTAAACCATTCCAATTAACAAACAAAACATTCGTTGGAAGTACTTGCGAGGTACGCGGACCTTTTAAGTTTACAATTAAAAGGTGGAGTTTATAGGAAGTGATAGTCTCTTAAAAGTAGTCATTGACGGCTAGCTTTAAGGCTTTTCCGCACATTTGTGCGTTTATCTTAGAGACTTATCGTGAAGCATGTAATAAACGATTGACCAAAAATATTTTTTTTGTTTTCATTCTTAATTAAAAATTAAAAATTGTAAATTTCCCAAAAATAATATTCTTTAATATCAAATTCTTCTTTGGTTAGTTTCTTAGTGCATTTGCGACTCGATCCTCCTTGGAATACACACATTCCACGAAGAACGTATTTGTCGACGGATCTACACCGACAGTAGGCAATCCCTTCTCATTTTGGATCGATTCCCAATGGCCGATGACCGACCTTGGGCCGCAGAAACTCCAAGCTCCCACAGGGGGGTTTGAAAAGTGCTTTAGTTGTTGTACAATCAATAAATGCTCAAAATTTTGAAATCAATTCCTCTTCATTAATTTGGTTCAAAACCGAATTTTTAGGAGGTCTGATGAGGAGCTAATGCGCACATTCGTCATTTTAAGTGCCATAACGACAACCAAAGTAGCGGATGTACCCAAACCACCACATCAAAACTTCTTCTCTTTCCATTTTCTCTTGATGGGTTGCCAAAACGTGGCTACGACGAAGAAGAACCCCGAATTTATACTTACATGGGATGACTTAGTTTCTAAGTCATCAACTTTTCTTCCCACTAAAAAACACCAATCTTCGGAACGAAATTCGAATTTTGGTCAAATTGCTCAAGAAATCTTTCCGAAGCTTGGGAGCGTTTCAAGAAAAACTTATAAGGAAGAGTCCTCACATCGGTTTTTACATGCCCAATTAGATACAATTTCTATAATTACTTTTGAGCTATTAATGATAAGATTCTCTTTAATTCTGTGCGTGGAAATTTTCTCTACAAAAGTCACCGAGGGCTAACAATTATAGAGATATAACGCCAAAGGTTAGGATGTTACGGACCGCACGTGTTGATGCGAGTGAGTACGAATGCTCCTCCACCTCATCTAATTCATCATCTAAATTTGAGTTCCAACAAATGGCTCTAGAGCATTTAGAGGCTAAGGATGATTTGGACCTTTGGAATGAAAGGAATGAGATGAAAAACATGAAGAAAGCTCTTGTGCTACTCCGTTCGATTAAAGCGGTTGAGGAAAGGTGGTACATTGTTGGTTATAGTAATCATTGTTTTATTGTGTGACCAATGAATAGAGAGGTTTATGAGTACCCGGTTTATCATGATAATTTCCAACAATTTCAACAAACCGCTTCGGTTGGTAATTTTGTTCAAAATGGAAATTCCGGGTACCGTACTCCCAACTTGGCAAACCAAATAAGACCACCAGGCTTTAATCAACCCAATCCACAAGCTTCTAGACCTAACCAAGGTTACAATGGGAACCAAGGGTACAATGGGATGAGAAATGTGAACCAAACCAATCAAGTTAAAATTGGAGTCTAACTCGGGTTTTTTCACAAACAAGCTCAAGCTTATTCAAGGCCCCGAGTACACAAGCTTCGGTTGCTTACTCTAGGTTTGAGGCTAACAAAAGCAAATGATGTACTTTGAATAATTTGCAAAGACTTTGAAGTAAGTTCAAAACGGTAGCAACAAGATTTTCAAAATGAGCAAAGAAATTTCAGATATGATGCTTTAACTTGTTTCAAAATCAAATGGGAAATACAAGCATCAGTTCAGAACTTTACCTAGTAATACCATCACAAACCCAAGAGATGTGAAAGTAAGAGCCATTACGACTGAAGCGGACTTTTCTTAACAAGTGCACCAATTTCCACCACCTCTTTATGATGAGATGAACCTTTTTGATTGAGAAGGGACACCGAGTTGGTGACCAAGGATAAGGTGTACAAGCACAATGACATCAACTCCGGTTTCAAAAAATCTACATGTCCGGGTTATGCGGTGGGCAGTCAATTTCTCCTGGCCTTCTTCTGCTCAAGGGGAGGTTGATAATTTATCCGACTATAAAAGAACTCTCTTACAGAGACAAACTTTCATATCCTTCTAGGTTAGAGCATGAAAAGAAAGGTTGGAAAATGATTAAGTGCAAATCAAAGTTTTGGGAAATGTTCAAAAAGATAATGTGGACATTAACTTTAGAGTGATGTTTGATCTTAATGCCTAAATATCCAAAAGATTGTAAAAAAGCTTATTGGTAAAACAATGAAATGTTAAATGAGATGGCAAAGGACACAATGAATGCAATTGTTCGGGTTCATTCTCAAAAGCTTCCCGAAAAGCTTGGTGATCCGGGGGTCGGATTTTATTTCCTTGTGATTTTGGGGAGTTTGATAATCTCTGGCACTTGCGGGATATTGTGGTGAAGTATCAATTATGCCCTTTTATTTGGAAGAAACTTGGACTTCTGACCTTACAAGTAATAGAATGGTTCTAGAATTCAGCTGAGCCGAACAATTTCTAAACCCTTGGGATGACGGAAAATGTGTTCGTTGAAGGTCTGGAAAAATTTACTTCCGGACGATTTTGTGATTTTTAGACTTTGTTGCGGACCCCGTGTTCCTTTGATACTTGGTTTAGGCCTTTCTTAGATACGCACGGGTCTTTAATTGATGTTCACGGGGAAGAGCTTTGATGATCAGGGATGGTTGGAAAGAATAGTTTTTAAACGGATGGTAGTCAAAGACAAGAGTCATCCACATGTTGGAATCTATGATGACGGGATCAAAGATGGTTTGTGAAACAAAGAATGATGATTCTCCCCATCACTTATTGTTGCGGTTTGAATCTCTTTTGGAAGAAAAATTATTAACAAAAAGAGAAAGTTAAGTGAATTTTGACCCAAGTGCTAGACGAAAGGCTGCTTTTAAAAGCCACTAACCAAGGAATGTTATTCATTCACCTAAATGCTTTCCATAAGTGCAATTTCACTCATCTTTCCAAACATATTTTTGAGGACTCTTTCAAAATAGGCGGATGAAGGATCTTAATTTTATTCCAAACAAAGAATTAGACAAAGAGATTCTCATTCCAATCCCAAGAGAGTCCAAAATTGGAAAAGATTGTGATTTTCCTCTTGGTGATGATTTTCAAAGTTTCAAGACTTTTTCAAACCCTCTCTTTGAGAAACAAGATGATTTTCCCTCTAGAAATGACGAGTCAATTCTTAAGGAGGAGGTTCATAAGGAAACTCTTAAGAGTCATTTGAACCCTCTTTTTGAAAAAGACGAGGAACATCAAAAAATAAAAAATATCAATAATCATTTCTAATGAGGCATCTAGACAAATTTCTCCGAAAGTTGATGTTAAAACCATTGTGTCTTTCTTTTCCCAAATTGGGAATTGTGTGAGAAAATGGGCAACAAGTGAGGTTGAAAAAGATAATGATGAGGTTAACCATGAGGTTTTCAAAAGTGAGAATGAAAATGATTTGGGAGTTCATGATAATGAAGAAGAGGAAATTGCCTTCCTAGATGGTTTACTTGAAGATGAGAATTTCTTTGAAATTAATGATAAAAAGGTTGAATTTTTGAAAAAAAAAACAAACAAAAGAGGATTTGAACAAAAGTTGAACTAAGTCTAAACAAGAGTTACAGTTTTTCAGCCCGACATTGATAATACTTGGAACATCTTGAGGACTACCTTTATGTAGGGGAGTGATTATGTGTTTTATGAGGATTTTAGCCTCGTGGATATGATATTTCCCATGAACATTCAGGGAAAGATATTTGACCCAGGGATAACATTTCATGAGGAATATTTTGAGAAAGATGCTTTTAATGACAAGAGTTCAAAAGAGTTAGCACCATCTAAAGCTCTTTTGATTCTTGATGTTTTTGACCCTCTCCACCCACCCTTAATGAACTTTCATGTTACCAAAGCATTATTTTGGGTTACCATTTTCCTTTTGATAAATCTTTTCAATAAGTTTTTTGAACCGGAATACACAAAATGCTAAGGTAATCTTTCTATTCCTAGGTTTGGGGAGGTTTCCACCTTTTGGACTTTCTTCACCTCACTATTTATTCCATAATGAGCTTTAGTTTGGGCGAAAGTGACAGGCGAAAGGGGACTCTATAATAAAACAAGCGCTTGTGGGAGGCTTAACCATGCTTATCTTTTATTTTTTTTATTTTCTTTCTATTCTTTCTTTGCTTCCCCAAGGAACAAATTAATTCGGGGGCGAGTATAGTTGTACTGGTTAACATAAAACTAATCCATTTTAGAGATGTTTTTGAGCTAACAATGTAAAAGAAGAAGAGGAAGCTTGTTCTTTTTCGTCTCTTGTTGGTTGTTTGTGATTTTGTCTAGGTTTTCCGGATTTTGGAAGGATTTTTTTTCATGGTTCAAAATTGATGGAAGGGGACCAAAGCAATATGCCACCTAATTTCCCATTGATTGATCTCCAATTTTCTCTTCATAAAGTGGGAAAAATCTTTATCCTTTTTCCTTTATCGAACTAACATCTACTTCTTTTGGCATGAGCATAGGATTTATGTTAAAAGATTCTTTTGACCATTATTTTTAACACTCTTGAGGACAAAGTTTCTTTTTAGTTTGGGAAGGATATCTTCGATATTGACTTGCACTTCAGAACCTTGTTTGAACTTTTTGATTTATTTTTTTTGTGAGAAAAAGTTTGAAAAATTTTAATTTTTGCTTATAAAAGAAAAAAGTCAATAGAGCTTGTTTAGTTTATAACAAACTTTTTGGTAGTCCGTTGGTGAGAAATAGGAGTTTATTTTGACTTGACGGGTGAAAATTGCTAGATAGTTCTTTACCTACTTTTGTAGGGCAAGCTTTCACAAATCCTATTGCTTTGGATTTTTAAATGTGAGAACAAGAAATGTTGTAGTTAAATAAAGTGTCATTTGCTTAAGCAGGTTTATTTGGAAAACCTAAAGCTTATATGAATAATTTATGTATTTTTACTCCACAAGCTCTTAACTACTTAATCATAGTGCTCTTTTTAATATTAGCTTAAGTCACATGTCTTTTGAAAAGTCTTACATTTGAAAAAGAATTCATTTTAATAGTGTAAGTAAGTTTTTGGTTCTCAAATTTATAAGTTGATTTTCTAAAGTGAAATTTTTCCATTCATCATAAAAGTAATTATAAAAAAGAGTGCAATGAAGATTCGCAAAATAGAATAATAAAAGTTTATATATAGTTTTTTAATCGTTGGGTATCCATGTTGAGAGAGAAAAGATCTCGGATTGGGGTCGCAACTAAGGATAAAAAACTATGTCCGTGGAATTCAAGCGTTTCGTAGGCATTCATATAGGGAGCGAGGACTAGGTGTTGATTGAAACTAAGGGACTTGGATTCTAGGCTTTGTAGGAAAAAGGTGTTGTCGCGATAACCACAAGTTAGTGCGGATTGGGGTGTTCGAACTTAAAGAACACGGTTGTTGTTCGTTATCCTATTTGGGAGGAAAGGCTAAGTTGGGGTTTCGAATAAGAAACAAATTCCTATTGCAAAAATAAAAATAAGGTTTTTAGTTATGAAAATAAAAAGAATGGTTAAAAATTTCATTTTCTCAATGCATTTATAGTTTGTTTCCTAAGCTCTTTTAGCTTTGAGTCGGATTTATCTATGTTATTACATTTGAGCTCACAAGGCTTTTTGTTAAAGCTTAGATAGATTTCAACTTGAAGATAATTGATCTATGGTTGAATTAAAAAGAGTGCACACATCTTTAATCATTAATTTATTCCTGGGAGTGGAAAGTTCACAAGTTGTATTTATAAGAGCTTAATCATTTTGGATTATATTGACAATGATTTGTTTTAATAGCTTTGTTTAGTCTAGTTGAAAAAGTCAAGGATGTCGAATTTTCCTCTTTTGAGCTATATTAATCGGCGAGTAGCCTATTTCTATGAGCCCTAAAAGTTGCAAAGTTGCAATGATTGCCGATTAAGTGTTTTAAGAGATTAAATGTTGAGAAAAGTGAAAGTTGTTTAAAAAGGTGATTCATAAAAGGTGAAAACAAGGGCATTTTGGAAACTTGTTAGTTTACAAAGTGTACACTTGATAACATTGCGTGAGGACACGGCAATCCTTTAGTTTGGGGAATTTTGATAAATGCTAAATTGTATATATTAAATACCCGGGATTTTGCCAAATAAAAGCCAGAAAATGCCAAAAGAATAGAAAAATGTGTGCTTTTGTGTTTATTGTGCAGGAAAGGATAAAAAGGACAAAAAGAAGCAAAAACAGTCAAAAACCGACAAGGAACGAAAGAGACAAGAAAAAGAGTGAAGAAACAGCCAAAGATCAAAGCCGGATAAGCCGACACAGCAAGAAAGGCAGTCAAAGGTCAAAATAATGAAGCCAGGGACCAATTATGACAAGTTCTTAAAGTTTCAAGGGCTCATTTGTATATTTGAAGTCAAAGGGACCAAGATTGTAAAATGAAGAAAGTTGATAATTAAAGAGAAAAAGGAAGCAAAGAAACACAAGGGCTGAAATTGCCATTTCTAAACCTTCTTTTACACTATAAAGGGCGGGTGCAAAGACAAGGACTAGTTGTGCCATATCTTCATAGTTTCAAACTGAAAGCGCGTTTTTGTAACAACCTCTAACAAACACAACGGCTTTTCCCGCCCTTTTTACACACAAACCCAATTCGTGAAAATCCCACCCCCGCTCCTCTCTATCACCTCAAGCCTGTTTATAAACCTTCTCTACATCAAATCAACCACGTGGCAACAACTCATTGGCTCGAACACCTCATCACTTCAATCAAACGGCCACAAATCAAATAAATATGATCAACGGCTGAGATTAAATGGAAGTTTCAAGAATCTCTCACTCCTCTTCTTCATTTCTCAATAAATAGAAGGCTTAGGGCTCATTTTTCAGTGGTTGTTTTTTTTGTTTTAAATTTCTATTTTGTAATTTCGTCAATTTTAAGCAATTTCTTTCAAGCTTTTAGTAAATAAGCTCTTAAGCTCTTGTACTCTTCTCTTCTAAGCTTGTACTTCTTCACTTGTGTAATACATTCAGTTTACAAACTTCTTGAGTTCTTTGATTTCAATTTGAAGTTGTTTTCATCAAATAAGCTTTTAATAAGCTCATTTGATCTTATTCCTTTTCACAAGCTCAAATCTAGTTATAATTTTGTTTTTAGACATTCATTTACTCATTTGAATCATTTACATCAAGGATCATGATAACTTGATGTGTTTTGAGCTCACTTTGGAAGCTTATAGGTAAATAAGCTAAACTAGCTTATTGAGCTTAAAGCTCGGGTCTAGAGGCAAGGTGCCATCTAGGAACACTTAAGCTTCTTCACTTGGACAGCTTAAGTGTGAAGACTCTTCCAATCTCAGGTTTCTTTCTCTAAAAGTTCAATTTAGCATTTATAGCTTATAACATAGTGCTTATTACTTAGTTGAATTAGAGCTTAAACTTGTTTCATTGTGATTAGTTAGCTTATAGATATAATTGTTGTTAATCTGTTTTAGCTTAAATTCATCTAGATTTTATAAATATAGTTAGTTTAAGCTAGTAGATAATCTAGCTTATTATCACAAATAAGCTGCAAGTTTTACAGCTTAATTAGCTTAATTAGGTTAAAATCAGTTTAAGTAGATAAAAGGTATTAGTTGTCTAGCTTTAAATCAGTATTTTAAGTTCAATTTAGTTATTACAGTCACAATAAGGAGTGTTTGGTTTATGCTTACTTTGACACTTTAAGTAAATCTTACATTGTCAAATCTTGTGAGGTAGCTGTGTTTAGGTATTACACTAAGTTTAGATTAGTTTTTAAAAGTTAGTAAGGCAAATTTAAAAGTTTAGAGAAGTATTTTCTTGTGCCAGCACCAGGGCAAGTTTCACACTGTAATAGGTTTAGCTTTTAGGATTTTAAAAAGCATTTTAGAGTCCAAGGTTGTTTAGTGCTCACTTAGTGTCATTTAGTGAAGAATTAGGTCTCAAAGTGTAGCTTGTTTTTGAGTGCATTGCCATTTGCATCAGCAACAAAGTAGATCAGCAACATCTATAGCAGCACTTTGATCC
>BQNB010010572.1:27500-83654 GCA_026074375.1 Tanacetum coccineum | reverse complement strand
CATGATTAGTACTATGGATTTAGATGGAAAAACATGTTCAACTGATAAATTTCTAAGATTAAACCAAATAGCCTACATGCTGTGAAAATAACTAACCATACTGGTTAGTTAAATCCCGTGTAACCATTGATTACTCTTATTTTTAGAGTAAAATCCTCTAGAACAACCTGTTGAGCCATTCCTTTCTTTTTGTACACCATATTATATGTTTCGTTACACCTTTGCACCTTAGCCTACCATGTAGATTAAGCCTATTTCTCTATGTTGATAGTTGCTTTCGTGTAAAGTCTTGTATTTCCTGTGTCAAAGTGAAATTTTTCTATTTCTGTAATGGTCGGAAAATTGCACAATGCAATGGGAAAATATGTAGCTCGCAAGTTTCACTACTTTTCGCTATTATGAATTATGTCCGATGAAGAAGTACTACAAGGAAAAGATTATCTGGATAGATTATGAAAGTGAAGACGGTGGAATCAAACCGAGGTTTATTATGTATTATAAAAAAAGAGAAGGAAGAAAAATAGTCATTTCAAAAGAAGTTTATACCGAAGGAATCACTTAGAATGATCGATTATTCGTTGATACATTACAGAAATCAATGATGTTATGTTTTGTAAAAAGTGGCCGATATCATTACTTGTGTAAAAGTATGTAAAGGGCGGGATGTAAGGGAAGTTGATCGTTATGGGAACATCAACTTTGGTTGTCTTTGTCATTTCTGTGATCGAGGCATCTGTCTATATATTCAAGTCTTTGTCATGGAATGGTCAGGGGAAAGTTACTATCAACTGCACCTTATTTGTTGGCTTAATCTATTTGTTTTGTGAATTTTATTTAACAACCATTTTACTTCCCTTTCCTAGCAACTAACCTTAGTGTCTACTCGAACGAGGACTTGTTCGAGCATGCATGTCTATTCTGTCATTACGGCCATGTATGCATCTCTTATCTGCTTTGTTGGATGACGACTTTTGGTGAAAGTTAGAAGGTCCCTACCCTACATCATTCTTCATCCTAACCGCTGGTTAAACACGAACAGGGATGTGTTCGGATTGTATATGCCTATTCCGTCGTTACGGCCGTGTATATATGATACAGCTGCCTTGTTGGTGTGGTACTTATGGTGAAAAACTATTGAATGATCAACCATAAGCCTTCTTAACCTAATTTAGCTTTTGACTTATTCTTCCTTAGCTTTAGCGGTGGAGATGTGTATCCTTGCCAAGCTTATGATACGAAACTAATCACGATCGAGCAATTGAGCGTACTACATAAATGTTGCACCCTAGATTAGTTGAGTGATCTGAGTGTTTTCATTTCCATATTTTGTGAGGATCTTGGTTATGTACATATGATTAAGACAAAACGATGCTTAATCAGAAAATCCTTAACTTCGGTTCGGGACACATTTTCATAAACTAAACTTTTTTCTAAAGTCTAGTTGAGGACAAGTAAGATTCAAGTGGGGGGATATTTGATGATATCAAATAATGTCACTTTATTATATCATTTATCCCATCTATTTTTCCACTTTTATATAATTATTGCATTATTTTGTACTTAATCGCTTTAAAGTTGATAAATGTAGTAATTCAGGAGTGTTTTGTAAAGATAAGCTAAAAGGCGCATAAATTGGAGCTAAAATGAAGAGATTTGAAGATTTCTGAAAATTCACCAATACGCCGTATCCAACTAAAGAGATCCGGCGTATCAGCGCCAAGACTTCACAAGAAAACGCGTTTGACTAATTCCCAATACGTCGTATCCAGGCTATTTACATACGTCGTATCCATGAAGATAACTATTCAAAGATACAGTAAATTAAGTAAATTGGGAATGATATCAAAGATTTATTATGAACGTAGCGCGCACTCCAAGGAATCCAGCCCAATATGCCATATCAACATATTTGGATAAGGCGTATCGAGTATTTTTCAGCAACTATAAATAGAAGACTCAAAAACGAGTTTTTAGTGTGCAATATCATATTCTTTATACCATACTCATTAGAGACAAATTTTAGAAGAGAATATTAGCCATAAAGGTCAAGCATTGATCACGACTCCATAGAAGACATCGTGTAATTTTTAATCTCTTAATCGTTCGATTTTAATTGTTTGATTACGCTTGTATAATTACAATGGTTGTGGTCTAATACCCTCGGGTATTAGCCGTCTTAATGAAAGTTCAATGTTTGGTTTGTTTTAAAATCGATTTTTTAATTTATCATTGATTGTTTAATTATGTTTATCACCTCATACCTGTTTATGTGTTTGAATATGCGACCTATCATTCAACTAGGTCTTGTGTTACGGACCAAGTAATCTAGATACCGGGATTGCTCTTCATATCGTGTCTTATATTACTGGACCAATAAGATCACAAATAATGTTCTGTCTTTATCTTTTAATTATGAGCTTAGTTGGACCGGTAGGTGACCCGTTTTTGTTTCAGCAATCATGCGCTTAATTAACTAATAAAGATTGGAATAGTGGACTACCAGTATATAAAACACCTTCAAACAATAAGTGGGTAAAGTCCCGTTGGGCTAGAGTTTTAACATGATCACCATTGCTTTAATTCTCTAAGATAGATTATAATTAAACTAAAGAATGCTTTATACTTATGCATTAATTATGACAGGATTAATTGTGTCTAGGTCTTAGGATGATGTCCCGTCTAAGTCTTAAGAATGATATGCCGCTTCGAGATAAGTAAATCATTATACTAAAACAAACAAACCATCATTGAACCGGATTAAATATGGCTAATACATTTTCTATCATTTGGCTTGTATCGCTTTTCTATTTTCTAATCTTCATCTTTTGTGTTTATTGTATATTGAATTGGTATTTGTCATCACCAAACCTGTGCCAGTCTCTCAGGTTGAATCCCCTATTTCATTAGACAGCGTACATAGCATAGGTTTAACCAGTAAATAGACTAATTAAAATACTGATGTAATATAGGATTAAATTTCCACTCTTAGTGTTCGACACCCTACTTACCGCGAACTCCATCTTAACCGGGTACACTACTCGTTAAAGTGTTGTTTTAGGTTTGTCGACTAAATATAAATGTAAAACTTGATAATCAATTAATTGACCCTACACGACAGCATATCAAGTCCCAATGGGTCACCTTGCTGCACCCCAGTGGCAGACCAGATATGTGTGTCTCCTATATACAATCCCGATGCCTGCCCATATAAAAAAATCCACCCACAAAGAAGTGGAGGGACACTTCACCCTAACCTCGTGGAGTAATGCCGGTCTATCCACAAGGTTAAATACATTCGAGAAATCCACAGTAAGCATTGTAAGAGACCCATCATGGTGATATTCACTCAACACCTGATTGAGGATATGTAAAATAGCCTCAGCGCCACCCGACACTCTGACCCTAAATTGAAAATCACTAAGGTACTTTGACATTTCCTTACCCACACCTTTCATAGAAACCTTAGAAACTAAACGTCTCCATATAGTGCCTACTGCAATGGTTTGAATCCCGTTATCTGGATTAAGGAGAGGCGTGAGAGGAGCAGATGCAACAAACTCTGCCAAGATAGGCAGACACCTCCCCGCTAACCACAAATTAACGACCGAGGTGATGACCTTTAAGAGATCTGTGGCAGTAGCAGACCTCTCTCCACATAATGCATCCAAGATATGTTGTACCCTCAAACCATCTCTCTCGCATGAAGTACCTTTAGGAAATGATTTAATGCAACTAAAGACACTATCAATCTCTGCTACAAGGGGAGGCTTAGAATATGTGATGCTAGGCATGGATGGGGGTGGCTTGTAAGGATGCTTAGCCTCCAAGGTTTTAATAGTATCATCATAGTATGAAGCAACACCGGAGGAGGATAGCACATTTATTGCGGCTGTAAAGTGTCCATCCGCAACCTTGCGAAGACACTGCTTGATGTTGGTGTTGCCCGTTGCTCCCTCCTCTAGAAAATTACCTCCACCTTGGCCAAATGACCCCAACGCGGAAACATCTAATATACTTTTAACCAGCGTTGTAAAATCATCATCTCCCCCCCCCCCCCACATAGCCAGTGACTTAAGTATAGAACTTTGTTGCAATGATTTTTTATTCCTGGACCTGTATTCTTGTCTATTCTTGGGCCTATACACCTGCAGCGTGCATCTTGGAAAAAGTAACAACCTGACCCACGCATCAATAGAATCGGGTTGGGCGACCATCTTAAAAAGAACTGTTTTTAACGCTTAAGAAAAAGCGAGCCGACAACCATGAGGGATACACTTAACAGTAGTAATAGACACTTTAAAAACACGATACAGAAGCTCAACATCAAAAACCAACCCCTCAGTTATTTTTGTCTCAGACTCCTTATTAGACGGTTTTTAAATGCCAACAATGTATCCGCTCATGTCATCAGACCCTTTAGAAAAACGAACAAGACCATCTGGGTGATGACAAGCGCGACTCACAACATGTAAATCCATACACTTCCCACACAACCATTGGTTAAATACCTTTAAAGTTTCCCCGACTACCATATATAATCCATGGTCCATAGAAATAGTCTCGCCTAAGACACCTTTACGTTCATCGGACGGAAGGTGTAGCCTCTTGAGATGAGATATCAAACGAGGAAACTCTTTATTGCCCACTTCACTATCCGGGCAACAATGAAATCCTCGGAACGGACATAGCCAAACCCCGTCCGAAGAGGTAGAGGTGGGTGTCATGCAAGTAGAATAATGAAAATACGTTAAATGAGTTTGTTAAGAGGACGATGGTAGGTTTTATGTATGTTTTTTTGTTGAGACATTTTTACAAACACTTAGTGGGTAGTAAAAGATTTAATTGGATTTTATAAGTTTGGATGTGAAAGATTGCAATGAGAATTTGCATTGTGAAATGGAAGAGAAGCAAGAAAACTACATTTTTAATTGAAGTGCGGAATGGATGATTTTGTGAAAATTAGAGTTGTGTTTTAAGATTTTGAAGTAAGCTTATTTATCGAACTAGCTATTGTGGACTATTGGGTTTTTACGGAACGGACATTGGTTACTAACTTGATTAGCGCTTACTGATGTTACTTGTTATTCAATACCATAAAATTTGGATGCGACACTCTATCGGATTTTATTAGTTTAATTGTTACAAACTCAATTGTTTATCGAATAATTCACTTATACTTATTACAAATATTAATGAAATATGTTCGTGTTCGTTATTTTTCTTACTTTATTCACACACATAATTTTTAAATCTTGTAAGTCTACGGGTCTTTACTTTCCACAAACATAATTGTAATTATGTTCAGCTTTAGAAATTTGGCGTACAAAGACATTTTGTGTATTTTTTTCTTTATGTAGAATTTTGGATAATTTTTAGTTTCTAATCTGGTTGAATTAGATGTTTAGTAGGCTTTCTCAACGGGTACTTTGCTTATTACTGATTATTCCTTTCAAATATTAATGGAATGTTATTACATTCGTTGTTTTTTTTACTTTATTCGCACACATTACTTTTTACAAAATAAATTTTTTAAGATACCCCCGAGGTTACACGGGTCTTTAAGCTAGTTTACACTATATTTTTAGTGTTAGAATATATAAATAGTAACTATATGCGTCATGATGAAAATGAAATCAGTCTTGATGGAAATGAAATAAGTTATTATGATACTATCTTAAACAAATACACCTTAAGTTTGTAATTAAAATTTGCGACTGATCATTTAAATATTACGGTTGCACATGATATTCATATTTTTTATTCAAGTTAACTATTAGAAATTCGTTATTTACGATTTGTTATGTATACAAGTATGGGAGACCCGTACTTCGCCGCAGGGAGTTTTGTTAAAAAAATCGTTTAAGGTATCATTTTTTTGCTGCAGTTGCTTTTGTTACGGTCGGATATATGTATAAAGCTTGATCTGAAACCCTAGCCAGCTGAGTAAAGCTTGATCCAAGCGAACCGAGTAAAGTTCAACTATTTTGCTACTAAAATATATGGAGTATGATTTTCGCCTAGTAGCTATGTACAACTAACATTTGGTTCTACGTTTCCCTTACATTCTCAATTATATAGCTATTAACACATATATACGATAGTCGAGTCTCTAAATCCTATAATTTCCCAGCTATGTAGTTGAACACTTGCACGGAAAGATCATAGAATTCAAGATTTACAAAATACAGTTTGTATTAATATCAGACTTACAATACAACGTTTATATAACAAAATTATTTAAACAGGGTATAGTAAACCATAAAAAAACTAAAAAAAACAACCAAAAGTGTATGTTTTAATCTTATTACTTTGTTTTTTCCAAAACGCTTGTGAAAGTGCTGATCCTCCTTACATGCCATTTGCAGTGTTGAATATATTGATGATTCGAGTACAAACTCAATTCTTCCAACAGACCCAAAGGTTTATAAGCATGTCGTCAGATGATGACAATACGTATGGGACTGTAGGGTGGACAACCACACAAATCAGTATATGCCTTGAATACTTTCACCTTATCCCTTGTATTCTAATTCTATACCCGTATATGTAACAACCCACAATTTTCATCACTGTAATTTCCACTTATATTATATTAAATACTACTTTATAATAGCATTGATGTGTCAAAGAAACCGTCTTTAAAACCATCACTCAAAAGCGGTATAGGTTTTGTCAAAACCGAGTCTAGATAAAAAAAAAAGGGACCCAAAAAAAATATAATAAAAACCTCCACATTGGGAGAAACATGTCTTCTCAACCAAGATACAACACACCTTAATCTAGGAGAACTATTGACAAACCATTTCATCAAAACTTATTATCCTATGAATATAGAATCAAACCTAACAAAATCAAGCTATGTACATATGGGAAATTATATCCCATTACAATATCCCAATCAATTGCAACAAATGCAAGGGATGTACAACACTAACATTTTTGGAACATGCGATAATGGAGTCACAACACTTAAATTTGTTTTTGTTGAAATAGGTATGCTTAAGAACATGCTTGGAACTGGATGAGTGGATCAAAGACAGTGGTTGCTCCAAACATATGACTGATAACAAGAATTTATTCTCTACCTACAAAGCATATGACGGAGGTAATGTTGTTTTTGGAAGTAACTTAAAAGGGAAGATCATAGGTAAAGGTACGATCTCTAATGACTCTCTCACTATATCTAATGTAGAACATGTAGACAACTTAGCATTCAATTTACTTAGTGTCGGTCAAATTTGTGACTATAAGTGTCAAGTATTATTCACCAAAGATGGTAGTGAAATAATTTGATGAAACGTTTTACGAGGCATGGGACCGATTCAATGATCTTCTTAGGGGATGCCCGCATCATGGGTTTTCAGAATTGCATCAACTCGATACATTCTATAATTCCCTAAATTCGAATGATCAAGATTCATTGAACTCCGCGGCGGGTGGTAAATTTCCTGGATTTAAAATGCCTCGAGAATGACTAAAAATCATCGACGAGCAAAGTCAAGTTCGTCAATCACGATGCAAGGCAATTTGTTTTCAAAAAGTGAGTACGAGATTCCTTCTACCCCAGCAGTTTCAATCCGATGTGGCTGAGCTGAATGATATGGTGTAGAGATTGAATTCTCGCTAAGAAAAACCAAACTCAGCTCCCGCTCCCGTAAAAGCTGGTCGAGCAAAGTTGTGTAAACTTGCGGTGGGATGGTCATTCTTACCAACAATTGTCCAGCCTCTGAGGGGGGCAACTTTTTTATTCGTGACAATATCCAAGAATACGTTTCACAAGCCGCCGCAGTTAAACTACAACAAGGAATGCATTATTACGACCTCAGACGGTTGCAAACCAAATTCGACTCCGGTTTTCCTCCTATGCAAAACTCAAAACAACCAAAATCGGGGGGATCAATTTAACCCAAAATTCGGGGGGATCAATTTTAACAAAAATCGGTGGTAATAATTTCAATCAATGACAAGTTTACTAACCCCAGATTAATCAACCTCCGAGACTTTTCAAGCTCAAGCTTACCAAGCTCAGTCCACCTAGCACGGGTGTGTCTAAGCCGATTTTGATAACTACAGTCAAAGCTAGATGAAGCTCAGTTATGCAAAATATGCAAAATCAAATGGCAAATATAACAGACCTGATCACCAAATTGTGGTATAGTATATAACGCTTCTACTTTTAACAGTGGCGTTCTGGGTTTCTCCTTACAAGCAACACATCGCTAACCGCTGGAAAGGTGATGTGAAAGGCAAATCACTACTCGAAGCGTGTGTTTCCCTATAATGGACCTCGTAATCTCTTCTCATCCCTAAAGAGAAGGAAAATGAACCGATGGTGGACGAGGATACGGTGCAACCAAGCACCGAAAACATCCAACCTCCAGTGGTCCAAACTAATGACCAAATTGGTGAGCCCGTTGTTGCTTCAAAGACTAAACCAACCTTGCCTTATCCTTCAAGGGCCAACAAAGAAAAGCTCCGTGAAAAAGACAATCTTCTAGCTTCAAAATTTATGGAGATTTTTCGGAATCTCCATTTCGAGCTAAGTTTTGCGGACGCTCTCCTACAATGTCAAATTTGCACCAATGTTTTAGAAAGCTCTCAATGACAAGGATAGTTGATTGAGATGACAAAAGACACCGGTAAACGAGAATTGCTCGGCGGTTATCCTAAAAAAGTTTCCCGAGAAACTTGGAGACCCCGGCAGATTTCTTATACCGTGTGATTTTCCGGAGATGAATGAATGCTTAGCCTTGGCCGATCTCGGTGCAAGCATCAACCTAATGCCTCTCTCCATTTGGAAAGAACTAAGTCTCCCAGCTTTGACCAAAACCCGAATGATTCTTGAACTTGCCGTTGTTTTCGAACGTTTCTACTCCAACGGCATCGCGAGGATGTTTTCGTGAAAGTTTGAACGTTTTTCTTTCCTGCCGATTTTGTGGTCGTTGATTACGTTGCCGATCCTCGGGTTCCCCTAATCTTAGGAAGACCTTTCTTGAGGATAGCAGTGCCTGATCGATGTTCCACGGTGAACCAAATAACACTTAGGCACGTTGGACCAATCCGATGACCATTCAAAGTTGGTGATACTAAGACTTTCTCTACAACATCATTGAATCGGTTTAAACGAGTCGATGTTATTGACATTGCTTGTGAAGATAGTGTCAAGAAAGTACTTGAAATTCCTGAAGTGGCAATCCCACTTTTACTTCAGACCTTATGAGTGTTTCTGCTCTCCATCTTTCACTCCCTTGGTGGGAAGGGATTTTCTAATGGAAGAGAGCGATTGCATTCTTGAACATGATGATTTTATACCACCTGGTGTTGAACGGCATCTGGATTCTGAGGGAGATTCTGTTTACCTTGAGAATTGTTAAGTGTGTTCAATTCTTGCTTATTGACCCAACTCCACCGTACCAAGTTTTGAGTAATTAATGTTATGCTGAATAAGGTTAAATCTTCATGTGATAGATCCTCCGAACTTGAATTCAAAGCTTACCATCATCTTGAGTATGAGTTTTTGGAGGGTGATGACATATTACCATTCATAATGCTAAAAAACTTAAAAGATGAGGATAAAACAGCCTGTCATGGTGCTTAAGTCACTCTAACATGCCATAGCTTGGAAGATTTTGTATTAAGGGTTAGATCCACAGTTTTGCACCCATAAGATTTTGTTGGAGGAAATGCCAAAACCGTAGTTCAACATCAGAGAAAGGTAAACCCAAAATCCATGAGGTTATTAAAGCAATAGGTGATCAAACTTCTTGATGCCGGCGTTATTTACCACTATCTTCTGACAGTCCCTGGGTAAGCCGGGTTTCATTGTGTCCCAAAGAAGGGAGGCATAAACCGTGGTAAAAAATGAAGGAAATGTGGTTAATACCCACTAGGTTGGTTAATGGGATGGCGAGTTTGCATCGATTACCAAAACTTAATGATGCAATCGTAAAGACCATTTCCCTTTTACCATTCCATGGATCAGATGCTCTTTTGAAAGATTAGCCGGAATGAGGTACTATAGCTTTTTGGACGGATTCTACGGCTACTTTCAGATCCAATTGACCACTTGATCAAGAAATGGACTGCCTTCCACCTGCCCTTAGGGGACATTTGCCTATTGTCGCATGCTTTTAGGGTTATGCTAGCAAGGTACGTTCCATTGTTGTTATTGGTTGCAATCTTTTCACGATATGATTGAGAAAACTTCGAAGTCTTCTGGATGATATCTCAGTTTTCGGTGATTATTTCTCCTCTTGCCTTTCCATTTAGACAAAAAGTCCAAAGGTGTGAAGACACCAATCTTGTGCTAAATTGGAATAATGCCACCTTTATGGTCAAGAAAGGAATAGTCCTTGGCCATAAGATTTTCTAAGTTGGGGTTGAGTTGATCAATTCAAAAGTTGGATGTCCATTGAAAAAATTACCTCATTCCCACTCCGTGAAAGGTTTCGCAGTTTTTCTCGGTCAAGCCGATTTCTTCCGACTATTTATTCAGGATTTTCCAAAATCGCCGGTCATATGATCCCACCTCCTGAAAAAGAAACTCCGTTTATCTTCTCGAAGGAATGCTCGAAGCATTTGAAACCCTTAAGATGAAGTTAACCAGGCTCCTATTCTAGTTGCTCCCGATTGGGACTTGCCTTTGAAATCATGTGGGTGCAGTGATTTTTTTTTTTGCTGGGGGGGCTTAGTACTAGGAACGTAAGGATAAGCACCATCTAGCCGATACATATGCGAGCAAAAAACTATGACTGAGGCTCAAGCACATTACCTACACGGAAAAAAGAATTACTTGCCGTAGTGTATGCTTTCGAGAAATTCTGGCCATATCTTGTCTTGTCCAAATATGATTGTGGTATACGGACCATTCGGCTCTCAAAATACTCTGGTGACATAAGCAAGATGCTAAGCCGAGATTGATCGGTGGATTTTGCTGCTCCAAGAATTTGATGTCGTTATCCTTGATAAAAAGGAGCATAAAATCTCGCTCAGACCACCTTTCTAGACTTGGAAAATCCCATCAACAGTGAGCTCGAGAAAAAGGAAATTACGAAATCATTCCTATTGAGACACTTGGGATTGGTTACTTTTCTGAGGTGATGATAATGGGCCCCGTCTCGTTTTTCCGATTTTGCCAAACTACATGCGGGGAATTTTGTGATCAAAGGGATGTCGTCTTAGCAGAAAAGAAAGTTTTTCAAAGACGTCAAACACTACTTTTGGGACGACCCCTTCTTGTTTAAAATATGTGCGGATCAAGTGATTCGGCGCGTTGTGTTTCGGGCAAGAAGCTTTTGGACATTCTCAAGCTTGCCACAGTGGACCCTCTGGGGAACTTCCATGCGTACCAATTACAACGCTATAAAAGATTTTCGATTCTCGTTTTAGTGGCCTGATCTACAGGGTGCCCCCGACTTTGTCACCGATGTGACATTGTCAACGTCAAGGCAAAATTTTCGCAAGGGTTGAGATGCACAAAACTCTATCCAATGTTGCGAAAATCTTTGACATTGTGGGGCATTGGATTTTATGGGGCCATTCCGTCTTCAAAGATGGGGTAACAAACTATATACTGTGGCCGTCGTTTAACTTATCGAATGGTGAAGCAAAAGCGCTCCCCACCCCAAGACCGCTATCCGACCGAGTGGTTTGCAAATTTATTAAATCTCTCTTCGCCAGATTCGGTGCCCCTCGGTGCAATCATAAGTGATCGCGGAACCCATTTTTTGCATATGACAATTTTGCCAAGGTAATGCTTAAATACGAAGTCACTCATCGTCTCTCCACCTGTTTTCATCCACAAACAAAGTGGACAAGTTGAGGTGTATAAATGTGGTTTGAAACGATTCTTGAAAAGGACTTTGTGGGGCGGAAAATCGTGCTTTTGTAGGATATTTAAATTTGATGACGCACTTCGGGCTTTCCGCAAGGCTTACAAATATCACCCATCGAGGTGTACTCCATACAATCGTTAGTGTACGGGAAGGTGCATGTCATCTTCTGATTGAGCTTGAGCGACCAAAGCTTACTGGGCCCTTAAGCATACAAACTTTGATATCAGAACCACGGTGATCACAGAAAGTTCAGCCAACAATCTTAATGAACTTCGTATCATGCACTTATGAAATATTCTTTGATTTTACAAGGAGGAATTCAAGAGAATTCATGACTCCAAGATCACAAATAACCGCGTTTTTCAAGTAGGTGATCGAGGTCCTTCCTCTTTAAACTTCTAGATTAAAGATTTTCTAGGCAAGCTTCACAGAGCCCGCTGGAGGGGACCATTCACTGTAACCAAAGTTATTTCCATATTGGCACGTCGGTTATCCCAAAACTCCTGGACTAATTCAGTAAATGGTCATCGTTCATTTGAAGCACTACTTTGGAGGGAAAGTTCCACCACTTGGTTGTCTCCAGATCTCAGACCTTACACATGAAACCAAACAATAAATGCGGGGATTGGGTAAGCTAGCGACTTTAAACAAGCGCTTCATGGGAGGCACCCCATGCTTATCATAGTATTGTGTAGAAATGAATAAGTGTTTTCTTGTTGTATGGAGAATCGCCTCTTCCATTACCCTTGTTTCGTGTTTGTGTTGTTGATTGTCCATGATTGCCCGGATTGTGAAGAATCTCATACTCTCGTGCTTGTACTTTTATCAAGAGTTTCACATCCTCAGCTTCATTTTGGGAATCCAATATCCTAATCTAATCGACTAACGTTTTATCTTTTGGCACACTTTATAAACGGCCTTAGATTTAACGTTAGGTGCCCTTTCAAACATCCGAGCGATGTTTGTTCTAGTATGAGGGGGATCTTCGATTTGATTTTGCCTGCAGCCGTTGTTGTCACGTAATCCTGTTTTTTACCACCAAATTTTTGCAAAAATACCACAAAAAAAAATGAAAAAATTTAAAAATTTTCAAAAATAAAATAAGTGTTTTGTCACAGTTTCGGCTTTCCTAATGGGTAGAATGAGAATAATTTTTGACTCGATCGGGCGTGTTGAGCCCTAGCTAGTTCCTCAACTTAACCGCTTATAGGCTGAAGCTTTCACGAGAATTCTATTGCTTGAATTTTAATAAGGTGAAGAACAAGAAGTGATAGAGTTAAATATAAGTTTATGTCTGTACTAGATTCTTCTAAAAACTAATATGATTAACTTGTTGCTTTTTCTCCATTAGCTTCTAATCCACCTAATCATACGTGTCATTTCAATTCAACTAGTCAATCGATGTGTTTAGAATGCTTCAAATTTGTAACTTTGTTCTTTAAAGCGAGGTTTTTTGTTCTTGTAATTTGAAGTTAAAATGCCAAAGACAGCATGAATGAAATATGATGCAAATTGAATGAATATTGACAATTACGCAAATGAACGCATGCATTTGATTATATGAGCAAGTAAAAGAATTGTGTCGTGATATCCCACTATCCTAACCAAAGGTGGGGTTCAAAAACTAAGACATCTTTGAATTCTAGGGAATTTGGGCTAGTGTTGTGATATTTACCACGAAGCAGGTCTAGGTGAGGGTTCAAACTAAGGACACCTATCCTTAGCCATATTAGGAAGAGGCTTGATGTGATTTCCCACTACGCTAGCAACGGGTGGTTTCAAACTTTAAGAACCACCGCGTCGTTGGTTGTGATATTCTAACTATGGAGCGGGGCCTAGGTTTGTAGTTCAAAAATAAGCAAACGCTATTCCTTAGCTTAAGAACTTATGATTATGATGATAAAGATGTTGCAAAAAGTTCTACAGTTAAATTTTCATTCTTTAAAATCAAGTTACAAGGTCCTAATAAGTTGTTGCTTTGAGTCTGAATCATCTTGAATTACGGGAATATGGGAAATATGTTGATCTATGGTTGAGTTGAAATGCGTACAACATTTAAATCTTATATCATGTTGGAGTTAAAAAGTTCCACAGTCCATAAGTATGAGTGGCTTAACATTTAGACTTATATTGACCAAATGATCTTGTTTACAATTGCTTGGTTTGGATCTAGTGAAAAATCAGGCGACGATGAGATTTATCCGTCTGGATATCCGATAGATTATTCTTATGGACGCTTCTCTTTCTTGATCCCAGTTTTGTATAAGTGTGTATTTATAACAAGGAAAGTCAAACAGGCAGTACGAAAGAAAAAGGAAAATCCAAAAATATTTGGGATAGTTAGTGTACATATAAAAAATGGTGAAAACGACTCGTGCAGGAAGCTATTGATTTTTTAGTTCCCCTTGACGAACACTTTGCTACTTTTCGAGGTAGTTAGCGAGGGGGTTCGAGATTCTTAGTTTTCTTGAGTGTTTACTTCATAACATTGCGTGAGGACACGACAATATCTTAGTATGGGAGATTTCGGTATGTGCTTAATTACACATACCATTTTCCATAAAAACAGACTTAAAAGACTAAAAATGTACCAAAATACATCGTATTTGTATGTTTTGCATTTGTATTGTGCAGGAAACGGATATTCAAGAACAGGACAAAAAGAAAACAAACAAAGCCAGGCACGGGATGGAAAAAACCAAGTCAAATCAAAGCCAAAGTTAGTCAAAGTCAGAAAGTCAACCCAGACAAAGTCTAAAGTCAACCAAATAAAAAAAAATACAACTTAAGGGACTAAAATTGCCAAACCTCAAGTTGTATTACAAGAGTAAAAGACAAGGGTCGAAATTGTAGTGCAACGGGCCGAAGTTTGCACAAAGTTATAAAGAATTTGAGGGGGCAAAAACTGTCAACCTACCCAAATTATCTTTTTCCGCTCCAAACAAACCCAGGTTCAAAACTTAGGATTGTCTTCCATACCTTCACCTGCCACCCCCCAAACACTCAACCCTGGATAAATCATTTCAACCAATCCTCCTACCCCCCTACCCCCCCCCCCACCCCAGCTGTATATGTGCCATGTTGGCATCCTCTAACCTTTCCCAAGTATTTTCGATGGCTATGATTGAATCAAAAGAAGCACCAAAGAAATTGAAGGATGGATTTGTTTTAAAAATCACCTCACACAACCAAGCACATTGGTTTTTGCTTTACAAAAGAATGCACAGCTCGGAAGGACCACAAGAAAGAAGACTTCGGCTATAAATAGAGTCTTTTGTAAACTTTAGAAGGGAGTTTTTTAGTTTTTAATATCTTAGAATATCTTAAAAAGGATCGATTTTTCTTAGTTAAATTTTAGCTTATTTTTATGCAATTTTACTCTTCCAAGTCTTGTAACTTTAATTTTCGTCTTAATGCAAATTTGGAGTTTTTAAGTCAATTCTTGAATCTCTGTATTTCCTTTGTTAAAAGCTTTACTTAATATGTTTTAAGTCTTATAAAATCATATAAGTCATTTGTCTTAACTCAAATACTAAGAATTTAAGTAAAGTCACAAAAAAGTCCACACTCAAATATACCACAGCTTATGGATGATAAGCCAGTTCTGGATGGGCTTATGGACTCTCACTAGCTTGTTTTATACAAGCTAGAGCTTGTAGACTCTTTGTTTAACCCTGTTTTGAGCAAGGGAGTTGTAAGTTTTTATTTTTCTTATTTTGCTTATTTACTGTAGAACTGCTTATTAGTGCTTATTTGTTACTTATATTTGCTTATTTATGCTTTATTACGATGTTTAGTGCTTATCTTGCTTAGTTGTTAGTTTAAAAGTGACTTGTGCACATTTCTTAGTTAGTACTGTTAGTTATGAGTTAAAACTGTTAGACTGATTTAGCTTATTTAAGTGCTTATTATTGATTAAAATCTGCTTATAAGTGCCTTAATTTGTTATTTGATAATCTGTTTTTAACAAATTAGGATCAAATCAGCTTGAAATAAGAAAAAAATGACTTTTGAAAACTTTAAGGGGTATTTGGAACAAGCAGTACTAACCCATAGTTAGTACTGCTAGTTCTCTTTTGGGAATTTTAAAGCTAGCAGTACTAACTCCAAGTTAGTACTGGTAGTTAAAACTGTTAGTACTGTTGGTTCATTATTGCTTATTAGCTTATTATTTCTGCTTATTTAAGATTTCCTTAGCTTTTTAGAGTAGATTAAGCCCATTTTCGTTTACTGTCTTTAGTAGAGCTTATTTAAGCTTATTCGCCTTTTCAAAGCAATTTTAATAGTTTATCAGTTTGTAGCTTTTTAGCTTATTTGCCATTTTAGTTTATTCTAGTTGCTTATTCTTATGCCTGAGTGCTTATTAGGGGTAGTTAAATATCTGTTTTAGCCTATTTGCTTATTTCTTGTTTCATTGTGTTTTGTTAAAGCTAGCAGTACTAACTCCAAGTTAGTACTGATAGTTAATACTGTTAGTACTGTTGTTAGTACTGTTGAGTTTCTCCTGCTTAACTTAGTTTAATTGCTTGCTGAATTTGCTTATTTAGAGTTAGTATAGCTTATTTGATTAGTCTTAAGCTTATTTGAGCTTATTTGTGTCTTAGTATAAAAGTTTTAAGTGTTTTTACCATTCCTAGCCTTTATGCCTGCTCTAGCTTATTTTCCTTGCTTATTTTTTCGTGCATTTGCTTATTAGTTTTAGTGCCCAATCATATCCTTGTCATATTCAAACATCGATTATCAATTCGTCATTCGATTTTCCATTCAAGCCTCGTTGGGACATAACGACCCGGAAATACTCTATACTACTTCCGGTTTCATTGATTTTGTAGATTTTAATCTTTGTTATATATTTATATTTATTTATATATAAAAAGGAATAAGATTTACCGAGTCAATAGAATTGTGCAGATAACATGGCCAATGAGAATGTTCCTTCCAGATTTACAGCGACAACTGAAACAACATCAACACTACCACCACCACCACCTCCACCACAACAATCAACTGTTCATCAAGATATTTGGTAGAATGTTAAAGATCTGAAGAATCTTCAGGAATCTCGAATGCTTCTTCAGTGGATGGTTCAGAGATGTTGACTACCGACTAATCAAGAGAATGGAATGATTTCATCATTCCAACATTAAGGTCAATATCATCTGTTGTGTAACATACACCCTGTAAATCAATAAGTAGTGTGGTAATCGGTGTTATGTGTCAGTTTATGAATTTTTCATGAGTTTCTCGTTAAACTCCAAATCAGTTTATAAATTCATCATAACTGACACTAACAAAATCCCCCATTAATTGAGTGGGAGCATATATAGGTTTAGCATTTAAGTGTTAGATTAAGAAAATGTAAAATTTCTAATTTTAGAAAGTTAGGTTAGAAATGAATAATTATTTTTAGAAAGGTAGTAAACTACGTTTAAATAATAAGGTGTAGTCAAAATAATTAAGGTTTTATAAAAAACTTAAGGTTTTAATTGTAAATATAAAATAAATAAAAATAAATAAATAAAAAATATATATATTTATATATTTCGGCCGGTATTAAAAAGAAAAAAAAATATAATATATATATATATATATGTTTAGAATCCTAGTTTATCTCTAAGACCTAATTAGATGTAGGTTAGGATTCTATCTAGGTGCTTATAAATACAAGGTTAAAACCCCTAACCCTCCCCATTCATAAATTTGGCCGGCCATAAGGAGAAGAAAAAAAGAGAAGACGAAAATTTTTAGGGTTTCGCATTAAGGTACGATTAGGTTTGTTAAATTATAGTTCGTTTAATTTACTAGTAACTTGATTATGATGGATTTAGGTTTAAATTTACCTTAGTCCGACATTATTCCCATATACAATTCATCTCCCAATCATACCTTAGGGTGCTATTCTAATTTAGTATTATCCTTGGGCAGATCCTCCGATTCTGGTTGGATCATAGGATTGATTCCTAACCTAACCACCTTATGACTTCAGAATTGTCGTGAAATTAAGATGTTGTTGGGTATAAGACCGAACCATAAAACCTTTTCTTCAGCACATTGAGTCAAACAGATCATATTTTAATTACATTTTCTCCCCTTATTTTAAATAATAAACACTTAGTTTTTGAAATACCTCGTGATTAAAATATGTCTTGAAAAAGCTTGGGAGAAAATATGGTCACATGAATGGTTTTGAACATTTTGATGAATTAATGATTACATAAGAATGGTCGTTGATGATGTATCCAAGAACATTAAAACGTTGTTTTTCGAAAAACTCCCCCTCAAGAATAGGACCAATTGAAAAATTGATTCTTTTGAAAAACATTTGTAAGGGTGGAGTGTTGAAACACAATTTTGAAAGATTATGAATTGTATCGAGAGATTCTTGAAAATTGTTCTTCAACTTTTTTGAAAAACCAAATTGTTAGAGGACTTCGCTCATCTAACGCTAAAGGGTAAGCCACTAAACGTACACTATCCTTTTTCTTGAGCTAAAAACATTGAATATCTTGTAAGAACAGCTCAAGACCGAGAAACGTTGAATTTCTCGTTGTGAGAAAAGTATAACCTCCTTATATGAAGTCCGGTTATGACTGACCTTTGCACATAAGCCGTTTTAGAAAATTAAAATGACATGTTATTGAAACAATTTGAAAACTCTCGCTCGAACTTCATTTACACACCCTGTCAATGTTATCGACATTTCTAACACTAAATGGTTTCGATTCCATAGACATGCGAGAAGATACTTTTTGGAAATTATTTCTATCTTTTTTAAATTTTGTATTTTATATCTAACCTGTTGCCTCACATTAATATGTGAAGGTGAATAGTAATTCCAACGACTTGTCGAGATGGTATGCTGTCTTGTTGCTAGAGGAACAACTGTTGGAACCAGCTTTGAACTTGCCGTTCTTGCCTGTGGTCTTGAATCCGAGTTCTTAACGGTATGATCAGAAGTCATTGATGAAGGAACCAGGCCGTGAACTGATGTGAACAGACGTCATAATATTTGATTTCATCAAACTTGAATGTGAAGGACTCACCTAATTATAGCGTGTTTCTCTTGTGTACACACAATCCCTTTATGAGTAAGAATATCCCACCATGACACATGGATCCCCTTTTTCTTTCATCTTATCTAGATTTTCCCCATCTTTAGTTATGTAACAAATGCAACCAAAGATGAAGATGTTTTATTGACGGCTTAACCTGTCAATAATGATTTGGATACGCCGTCTTTCCAAGAGTCGATCATGATGATTGAATATGTTCTGAGAAGCATGCGTGTTGCAACTGCTTCAGCCCAAAATGATAATGGAAGCTTAGAAGCTGAAAGCATCGTCGAGCATGCCACAACAAGATGCGGGTTTCGTCTTTCACAAACGTCAGTTTCTAGTTCAGGTGTTTTCGAGGAGTGGAAGTCTGATGTTCAATGGCCTTCTTTCATTAAAATAAGCATGGAGTGTCTTTTCAAAACAAAGTTTCCTTCTGTCTCGGTACGGACAAAATAACTTTAGCTTGAAGATTCGTGAATCATCGTAAGAAAGTCTTTTAAGAACTTCTGGTGTTTGAATCATTATGAGGAAATCTTTTAGAACTTCTGGTGTTTCATCATTGGATCTTAGAAATAGAGTCCAAGTATATCTGGAGTAGTCGTCTACCATTACCAGAATATATTTCTTTCCATTTATGCTAGCAACCCGCATTGGACCACATAAGTCCATATGAAGCAAATTTAACCGTCTTTTTGAACTTGGAACAGCCTTTGTCTTGACTGAACTTCTTTTTGCTTTACTTACTTCACAAGAGGAACATAGTTAATTCTTGACATATTTTAACTTAGGTAAACCAATCACGACATCCTTCTTTAAAAGCAAGTTGATGTAGTCGAAGTTAAGATGCGAAAGTCTTTGATGCCATAACCATGCTTGAGTTGGTGAGGCTTTAGCCATGAGACATATTGGAGTTGATGAATTCGTTTCATGAAGAGAAATTGTATAGAGATCAGATCCACGATTACCGGTGAGTAAATCATTTCCCTGAAGATCTCTAACGAAACACGTAGATTTTCGGAAAGCAACCTCCAAATCCGCATCACAAAATTAACCAACCGAGAAGAGATTGTGATTGAGGCCTTTGACGTAATACACCCTGTTGATCGTGATATTTCCTTGAACCAAATCTCCATAACCAAGAATTAGAGCAAATTGATCATTGTCAAAACGAACGGTACCCAAATATTTTTCAACAAAATTGCACAACAGCGTTAGATTGTCCGTCATATGCCTTGTGCATCCAGAGTCAACAATGAATAGGATGAGTTGAACAATATGCAAGAGAATTAGAGGACGATGGAACATTTGACAAATTGGATCCTAAAGAATTTGTGAGTTTCAAGACATTAGTTATCCTGGATACATTATCTATGGCAAAGCTAACTCTCTTTTTTACATTTTCATCCTTAGTTTTAGGCACCCATTTCATTTTTTTCTTAGGAACCCATTTATATCCTGATGGGCATTGTTGTTCTATCCACCATTTCTATGCCTTACTAGTTTTCTCATACAACATCCTATAGTAACTCTTGGATTTTTGGATAGTGGATTATGATGCAACTGTTTTCTTAAGGGATGTTGCAACAGATTTCTTCACTTGACTTTTAGGTTGTCTAGTACTAATAGGCACTACTTTAGACTTCTTCGTTCTAGCATTCACGTCATTCAAGAATTTAGAAACACAAGCAAAATGATCTGAATCAACTAACCAGTTTCCACAAGTAGTAAAAACATCATTAACATTTAAATTTTTGGATTTTAAACTGTCATTACACACAGTTACAGACTTTGTTTTATTAGAAATACTAGAAATCCTATGGTGGTCTTCTACTTCAGTCTTCTTAAACTTCACTTGACTATATTGTTTGGCACGACCTTATCTTTAACTTGAAACTTAAGCTGGTCTGTCTAACACTAGTATTGTGATTTACTCCTGAAGATTTAGACACGTCAGGATTAGTATTCATAGAAGCATGAGGCAACTGCGGTTCTTTGTTTTGTGTTGTGGTAGTGGAAATTCTATACATTCATGGTTTAAGCACATTCGAGTGTATTCCCGCTTGTTTTCTATTATGAGTCAAATTCTGTTGAGTGACTTGTTTAAAAGAACACACCATCCGACAAACCAATTAGTTATATTAACCAACTATTTTCGTTTGAAAACTTCTCATTTCAGGAGATTTTGAAAAAGGAGCTCGGGTTTTCCTAAAACTGATGGTTTTGGAATCCGTTGAGCATTTGGTTGTCGAACAACAGATGGTTTATCAAACTGAGTTTCCACAGACTTTCCTTTGCATTTCTTAATGAGTTTCTTTAACTCACTGATGGCTATGTTCTTGTCTTGCATTTGAGCTTTCAAATCCTTATTTCATGATATTTGTTCACGTCTTTTCAAAATACATTTGATCCTTTTTCTTTGCAAAATTGAGTTGTTTTTTCATTTGTTCTTACATTCTGTTTGTAAGACGTGCGCGCGTGGAGAGCGAGCGAGTGCGTAAATCATGTGTTTTTCAAGTTTAGCAAAACTCTTTAAAAGCTTATTATGAACTTCTTTGTTAACAGATTCAGTTTGTTTTGAAAGCTTTTGTGCAAGACATTCACATTCTTTGACTTTATGAAGATACATGCATTGTAATTCAGCATAAGCATTTAAATCAGACAGAGAATGCAAATTATGAACATGTAATCATCATTAGACACACACTCTCGAAGAAGTAGATCATATATGTTTAGAAAAATCAGACCTTTTCAGATTCAATTCGTCAACCTCTTTTTCAAACGGGATTTTACGTACTCATAATCTCATGCATTTCCGTTTTAAGTCATGTTCAAAACGAAAACTATCATTTTGAGTTTTATGGAAAGAGGCATTAATAGGTTTTTATCAAAACTATCATAATCTTTAGCATTGGCCAACCTTGAAAATAATCACTAGTAATGTTTAAACAAGACTTTGATTCAACAATTTCTCTAAATGATTGTATGTTAAATGTCATGTCGGTTAAAAACTTGTCTACTTTTACTAATGGATTTCGAAACGGGTAGAAAGGCAACATTTTTAGCAATGTTTGGTTTTGTTCTAACAAACGGTTTTCTCCACATTGTCTTCCTAACTTCTTTTGCGCGTTCCAACTGATAAAGATACTCTAGTGAGGGTGCTTTGAAAATTTCATAAAGACTATTATGTCTTGTGTAATCATATGGTTTAACATAATCTTTATTCAATTTTGATCTACTCTCATTTGCAAGAGTCATGGTCTCTTCCCTATTGGGGGCAAATCTGTTTGCAAGATCAGAAGTATCATATGGGATCTCATACAAACAGGGCTTTTCAGATTGAGCTTTCTTGAGGTACCTTGGATTAGCAAAGGTTGGTCTACCATTATATGTCGAGCATTTGGGTGCTAACATATGAATGGTCTGAATTGACTGATTACGAGTGTAAACAATTTCATTCAAAAACTTTAATTGTTTGTCCATTTCAATCATCTTGTCAATATCTTTTTCTTCCTTAACCTTTAAATCCGAAATGACCTTACTTTTCTCTTTGAGTTGACCTTCAAATTGTGACTTTGTTAAAAGACTCCTTTTTACTAACTCATCGTGTTTTTGATTGACAACTGAAATTTCATAGGCTTTAGTTTTTAAACCTTCTTTTATGTCAATGTCTTTACGAGCTAATAGTCCTAGAGTTTCATTTAACTTTGTTTGAAGAATGTCATAATCAATCGTCCGGTCATTAAAGGCTATGTACTTCTCAAGCTCATTCTGTTTGTTCTGAAGTGCAATAAGACAACTATCCCGACAACTAGTAGCCTCCCCCAGAGCCCTACTAGTCTCATCAAGGTTAGTTTTGCACTCCTCTAGTTCTTGAGTCAATGATGCGTTTGCTTTCTTTAATTGCTTTAAAATCGTTTTGTTTTCCTCAGTATCAAGGGTTAAATTTGCAATTAAATTAGCAAGCGCAGCACGCTCATCAACACATTCTGCAGTATTATTCTCAGAATGTTGTCTTACATTGGCAAACACATTATTTTCATCATTGTTTTATACCTGTTCCAATGGCTGTTCAGTTGAACTGGGTTCTTCTGGTAAGACCTCCTGAATCTTTGCCATGAAACTGTAATGTGCTTCCAATTCCTGTTCATCAATCTCTTCATCCGTGTCCGCTAGCCAATCAGCTTGCTCAGCTTGCAGTGGAACACCTTGTTCAGCTTGTTTGCACATCATCATCTTTTCCTTGTGATACGAGTAGTCTTTAACACGCTTTGGCTTCCTGCATTCCTTTGCATAGTGGCCAAATCCCTTGCAGTTAAAGCACTGTATCCCTGTTTGTTGCACTATCGAGCTGCCTACAGTTTCCCTAGTCCCAGCAACCGTCATTGTCCTTTGATTCCCAAACTGCCCTGACTGATTATCGTTGTTATACCTTGGTGTGGTATCTTCAGTCTTGTTCCTGGAGTTTGAAGAAGTTCGAAGGTTGTTGTTGGTAGGTTTGTAGAGCCTTTTGAAATACTTTGCAAGGAGTGCCAAATTCTTTTGCATTTCCTTATCCCTTTGAGCTTGTTCAGGATCACTGTCTTCTTCAGATACTGACTCAGATTGAGGTGTAACTGGTTTGGCGATCTCTTTGCCTTTGTGTCTGGTAGATGCACTTGGTCTTGTGGAAGATGATGTTACATTAGATCGTTGAGGTTTTGGTGCTTGATAGTAATTATCTGAATATGGTTGAGCAGCCGCAAGAAGTGCTAATGGATTTGCACTTTTGGCTATTCTCTCAGCACGGATATCATTAACTTCATTTTGATACTGCTTCAGAATGTCAAAAAGTTTGTGATATAAGATGGTGTCTATTTCTTTTGATTGCTTAACAACCGTCACAAATCTTGACCATTCTGGTTAAAGTTGTTGAAGAAATTGACCATTCACTTGTATTGTTGTAACTTGCAAGTTGTTCCTTGTTAACTCATTCACCAGTTTGTAAAACCGAGAGTAATAAGACTCCATTGACTCTCCATTTCTCCATCTCGAGAAGTAAATTCCTAATTCCCAGAATCATATTGGTCTTTATATTGTACGTTCAATGGATTCAACCCTCGAGTGCGGCAGCACTTTCACTCTGTGATATAAGAGCAAGCTATTTTAAAAAGGCATCAAAAGTGGATTATATTAATCATCTCCAATACTAGTTAAAAGCAGAAAATTGCTTCTTTTCGTTAGTAGACATAGAGATAGTGTCTTTGTTTCTGGAGTCATGTTTCAATATTGTTTCAATTGTTGTATGTTGTTGTATTGCATGATTACCTTCTGTTGCAGCAACAGCTTGAACTAGTACAGTAGATGGCACGTAGGGACCAGATAGTATGCTTTTTCTCAGTCCCTCACCATTTGGTTTCGTGTGTCAAGTTGTACAATAGATATATGTGTTCTCTATTGTGATATCTTCTGGTCTAAAGCATTGGTGTCGATTCTTTTGAACCAGCTGCCATGATATTGTTGTGCATTTGACTATCTGTTGAGGATGTATTGACTGGAGTAGACATGATGAATGAATGGTTATGAATTATGAAGTGTGAAAGTTGTTGGATCTTAAGTGGATATGATGTGATTGAAGTTGTGGTCTTGTATGCAATTCACGTTCACGGGATTTTACACGTCTATGATTAAAACCGATAAATGAATTAACGGGATTTTACAAAATCAATAGAAAACCGTGAATGAATAATCGTTTGTGTTTTCTGGTTTGTTTGATGTTAGATTTGTCTTTTAAGTCCTTGTTTAATGTTTAGGTTAATGATTTGTTATGATAAATTAAGTGTCGTTATATGTTCAAAGTCCGAAGATAACCAATATGAGTTTTACTTATAATAGTAAGCAACTCGCCACCAAGAATGTAGCCAAACCGCCACCTAGAAATGTAGGCCAAACCGCCGCCTAAATATACACCAAACCGCTGCCTTTGTTTCACTAGCAAACCGCTGCCAATATTATAATATCAAACCGCCGCCTGTTTTGGTTTTGAGCAAACCGCCGTCCTATTTCAAACCGCCGAGGACTTTAGCAAACCGCCGGCAAAATTTAGTAAACCGCCGCTGCTTTTGGCAAACCGCCGTCCAATATAATAAGGTAAACCGCTGTGAACCTAAGGTAAACCGCCGCCTTATTTTGTTGATTATTTTAAACAACTTGCCTTTGGGGACAGGTCAAACGCGTGGACAACTCTCCTAAAATCACGGTATACTTGACCTACTTTTGTCAAACCGCCACCTTGAATACAATATTTTAAGCAACCCACCACGAAGAACATAAGCACGAATTAAGCATTAATACACCAAATGAGCTCTTTATCCACGAAATAAGCTATGAACATGCAATACTAAGTGGGTATTTGATGATTAAACACACAATAACATGTATTTCTTTGTGGATCTTCAAAAACGAAGCAAACCTCCACGAAGAACACGAAAGAAATCCGAACCTTATAAGCTTTGTTATCGAACTAGAGCCTTGTGTATCACTTGGAATGGCAACAATATACCTTTTTTAACATATATATATATATATATATATATATATATATATATATATATATATATATATATATATATATTTGTTTTCCCTTTCACACTTGGAATTTTTTGCATTTTCCTTTTTTGTTCGTAAGTGTGGGGGTAAAACCCGACAATTTTGAACATTGAGGCCAATGTTCCATTCTAAGTGTGGGGGGATTTCTATAGAAATGTAATCATACCTGTTACCTGTTTGTGTTCCCGCGTAACCCCGTTTTGACCAAAATTTTAAAATTCTATTGTTTTATATATATATAAAAAAATATGAGATATGTGAATAAGTAGGCCCGTAGAACTAGGTAGCTTTTGACTTAACCGAGTTATAAACTCTTTTTTTTTTTTTCTTTTTTTTTTTTTTTATAGCTTTTACCTTAGCTTTTAGACTAGAGTTTGATAACTTTAAAAATTTTGCAAGAAGAAACAAATGTAGAGATAATATATAAGTTAGATGCTAAACGTGGAGTAGTTGGATCTCTTTAGAGCTCATAGAGGTTAATTGTGGCTTTTTGCTCCCACCAGCTTAATAAACGTTATATAATTGTTGAATAAATAAAGTTACTTTGGTTTTTGCGATTCTTAGTTTAGATCCCTTCGTAGAGATTCCTTCTGGTGAAAGTAAGGTACACATCGAGGTTTTGTCAGTGTTGTGGGGAAATAGACTCCTGGACCATGGTCGGCTCGCATACCGATGTGGCAGTTGTTAAAAGACCACATGACTTGAAATTTGGCTAAACATAATATAATAATTAATAATAATATAATAATTAATAATAATAACTAATGTAATAATCCGAAGCCAAATTAGTATTCAGGTATCATGGTCGGCTGAATACCGATGTAGGACAGATCGGTTTAAAGGGTGGAGGTAATAATAATAATAAAAACTGTGGGCTGATAAAAGTTTACTGTCTCTGGTCGGTTCGCTGCCGATGTGGCAGTCTTCAAAAGAAGGCCCATAGTAAGAATAATAAATCCGAGACTGATAAAAGTTTGCTGCATCTGGTCGGTTCGCTGCCGATGTTGTAGCCTTTAAAAAGGTCGAGGATCGTCTATGTCGAAATGAGAATAATGGACCAATGTTCGGCTCGCTTACCGATGCTGGCAGTTGCTTTAGGTACGGGGGGGTTTAAATTTAAGTTTGCATATAATTATAATAATATAAAGATAAATTTTTGGACTCTGGGTTATTAAATAAATGCCTTCGTCTTGGGACTCGTAGTTGGGTTGTTTCAGACGCAAGAGAAATGAAAAGGATAACCCGAAATCGTGCGAAATGTGCTCGCATAACGCTGCAAGAGTCTCGTGATCCTAGTAGTAGGTCTCAGCTACATAAAGCTAGACGTGTGCTACTTGGTTGTGGATGAAGGAGATTTCTAAACTATATTTGGTTCTAAACTGGGTTTAATTTATCAAGGAATAAGGCCATATTTTATTTTGATAAACCAAAAATAATAATAAAAAAATCTTTAGAGGATTTAGGATAATGAGAAGCGAAAAGTTAGTATATTTCACTCAATTGCATTTATGAGTAGTATTAGCATCTAATCTTATATTTGGTTGTGATTTCGTTTTAAGCTTGGTTTGGGGATTGTGAAAAGTCAAGGATGACGAACTCCCGTTCTTAAAAGCCTTTTAAATAAATTTTATGAATTTTTATCTTAGTTTTTATCTATTATTATTAAATAAGTGGTTAAAACGGGGGCGCTTTAGAAATAAATGATTTTTGAACCTTCTTAATGGACATTTTATATTCTTGTTTGATTGTGAGGGGTCATAAGTTAAAGGGGGATTAAATTATTTCTTTCCGGGCGTATTGTATAAACATTGCGTGAGGGACCAACAATGGCTTAGTGTGGGGAATTTGCGTGTGCTAAACCACACATCCTTTTGTAACTTGGGAAAACATGCTAATAAACGGACTAAAACACTAAAATATGGACAAATATGTTACAAATATGTTTGTATTATGTTTTTATGCCTTACAGGTACAAAGGATTGAAAACAAAGCAAAAACGATAATTTCCGGGTGACTTTCGACGACGTTTTTATGTTTATCGAGGTTCAAACGAAGTCGTTAATATTCCACGATTACACTATTGGAAAGAGCATGAAATTACGAGTCCAACGGTACCGGCTTTTCTATCTTGAACCTTTTTATTTTGAACCTTTTAACCCAGTTTTGAACCTTTCATTATAATAAACCTGGTCCAAAATTATTAAGGGTTATATATTAAATTTCCCAAATCTTAATTAGAGCTATGCTCTAGCCTACCGGCCAGAGTCATGTGTCTCTACCCAAGTGACCCGGGTTCGATTCTATCTTGTGGCAAAGGTGAGAATTATCTCGCCTGCCACGTTGCCCACTCTAGTGGTGCCACGTGGCGGATCCAGACCCGACCCGATCTTGACCCGAACCTGACCCGATCTTGACCCGGCCTGTCGATCCGCCTGTTGACTGGCGGTCAACCACCATTGACTGATGGTCCGGCGGTGGTCAATGGTACCGTTGACCGCCGGTGGTCACTGTTGACCGCCGCCGTTGACCACTGTTGCCCACCATTGACCGGCGGTCCGGCAGTGGTTGACCAGCGTTAACCGTTCATTGACCAGCACTGACGTGGATGCCACGTCACTAGCGGTTGTCCAATTGGATGCTGCCACGTGGCGGCGGCTTGGCGGCTAATGATTATATACTAGGTACTGTGCAAGTGGAGGCTGGACAAATGGGTAGGTGACATGTGGCATTCCTTGGCGGTTAATGATTGGGTACAAGGTTCTAGATCCTGTCGCTCAGAAACAAATCTAATATGGACCATAACACTCCGCGCTCAGACTAGTCATCCTGATCCAAGCATGCAATTGTGGCTATGAATTGATGATATTAGTTGGCATGCAAAAGGACCGAAATACCTTCAGATCTGGAATTATGATTGGTTAATGACTTGAATAAACGAAAATACCCCCACCTACTTTGGGCTATATATACACACGCACAACAGCTTCATTGGGGTGTTAGGATTTAGTTTATTTTCAAGTAGTGTAGGTTAGTTTTAGGAGTAGTGTAGTATTAGTTTTAGCTTTTTGTAAAAGCTTTTTCTAAAGCTTATTTTAGCTTATTGTAATAAAGATTTTGTGCTTATTAATGAAGATGTTTGAGGTTGGTTAATTGCTTATTGTCTTTGCGTATATCTTTCTTTTTCTTTTCCTTAGCTTATTCAATAAGCTCTTTTGAGCTTATTATTTCTCATAGCTTATTTTCTATTTCAAATAAGTTATCCTTTAGCTTATTTGATTGAATCTAAGCTTATATATCTAAATAAGCTTATGCTTATTTCATCTCTTTTTCTCTTTTCTTTTCTTTTCTTTTTTCCAAAGTGCTTATTGTTTGATTAAGCTTGATTCGAATGCTAAAAGGGTATCATGAGTCTTCTACTCGGCTTAGTTATTAAGTCTTGAGCACTCTTATTTTCGAGAGCTTAATGTTGGGATTTGAGATTTGATGATTACAAAACCACATATGAAGAAAAGAAGAAAGATAAAACAACAAGGACTTAATGTGCAATATTAAGTTAGCTTCATATCAAAGCTAGGTTTTCTTGTAAACCCTAGCCTCTCTAGTATATAAAGAGAGGTAGGGTGAATAGTTTCACATCCATCATAGTTAGATCTCTCCAATGAGAGTCTAATAGTTAGCTTATTAGTTTGTGTAATAGTTAGTTATCTAGATAGCATAGTCGACTGATTAAAGTCGAATAGTTTATAGTTTATTAGTATGAATAAAGAAAACCTTGTGATAACATTGATGTTCTTATTTGTTATTCCGCTGTGCTTTCTATCATTCAATGTTATTATATCCTAGATGGGCAAAACGATCTATGCAGCCTACAATTAGGCTTCAACAGTTGGTATCAGAGCAGGTTGCTCTCGATATCTAGGATCTACAAGGTGTTTCTATGTCGATGTTATGAAGCAAAGAAGGTTCAAAATTTTCTGTTTTTATTGTTGGGCAGATTCGATCATATTAGGGTTTCACCAAACCCTAATTCACACAAGCTGGTTTGATTTTGGTATGGAATACTTTAATACTGTCAAGATGTATTTAATGTTGCTTATTGTTGTTGCTAATCGGACCTACAATTTCCTTATTGACCTGTTCTTGAAACTGTTGTTCATCTTGTTGTTGCTTGGATCACAAAGTAAAAGAAAGTAAATTAGGGTTTGTCTAAAACCCTAAATAGATGAAGAAACAAGCAGATCGTGCTTCATGGTTTGAAGGAGCTGCTGTGTATTCGTGGTCTTGAAGGAACAGTAGTAAGCACAAGGTTTTTGATTGTGAATATATTTGATATAGTTACGTTTTATTTTGGAGAGTTTTTGATGCGTGAATTATGGAAGGAGATTATGGTATGCAGATATTTGGGAAGTGATTTAATATGGAATTCCTAATCTTTAGGGATTGTATTTTGACCCTATAATAACTTCCAGTATGTTTTCTTATTGGCTGAAGTTTCATTTATTAAATGCTGCGTGAACAATTTTGATACTGCCAACGATAAGAGCAGTTTATGGGAATATTTCTGGAGAAGAAAAAGATCGTTGTTGTCGGTCGTAGTTAAGCTATCACGTTTTGGTTCGTGTGTTAGTATTGCTACCATGCTTGTTAATGGTGCCAAAATGGAATTTAGTACTACTCGCTGCCAAGGTACAAGTTGTTTGTATTTGAGTTTTTGATTAGTGCTGTTACTATTGCTGCTTGTAGGATCGAAGGTCAGTTGACTTTGTCACCTGAGCCTACGAGATGTTCGAGAGATCACTGGCCATATGCACTTGGTACTGATTTTGGGCTAAAAAGAACTTTAGTACCGCTAGTTCTTACACTTAGTACTGTTCTTGTAACAATAGTATTGCTGGACTTGTGGTTGTACAATTCATAATGATTAAGGTTGCTCAGACAATACTAAGTTTTGGGACAGAAAATGCATTGCTAAATGGCAGTTTGGTTAATACCGCTCGAGTTGCTCAGTTTGTACCGTTTGTTTTTGTCCGATATATCTAGTTTGTACCGCTAGCCTTATCCGATATCGGATGACACACACTTTTTGGGTTATTGTGTCATTTTGGGTTCTCAATGAGCTAACTAATTGGCTCTGTCAAAAGAGTAGATGGTTTGGAGAGTATTATGAAAGAACTATTTGATGCAAGGGATTTTTATGCAATTATTGTGACTAGGGAAACCTTTTTGTTACGTTACAAACAAGGATTACAAGTAGATCGCCGGCTGAGGCAACAGTCACATAAGAGAGGATGATGTTATTGCACTTAGATGATTTTCATTAATAATTACTATTTAAAGCCAACTGATTTCGTGATTCAAAGAGATGGTTAGCATACTTTCAGGGGAAGCTTATTGTTAACATGTTTAACCATCTACATGTACCACTTAAGGGGAAGTGTTCACAAGTGCTATAATCTATAGCATAGTCACACAAGTCTATCGCGTGAAAATAGATATAGCAAAAAACGGGGAGAAGAAGACTATATGGTTTGCCAGCTTATTTTAAGTAGTGAAAATTACCGAAGATCTTATTTCTAAAGGAAGCTGTGAAGATTTGTTTATTTCATTGAAGATTGTTTTGTAATATCTCATAGGGAAGATTGTTGGGATTTGAGATTTGATGATTACACCAAAACCACATATGAAGAAAAGAAGAAAGATGAAACAACAAGGACTTAATGTGCAATATTAAGTTAGCTTCATATCAAAGCTAGGTTTTCTTGTAAACCCTAGCCTCTCTAGTATATAAAGAGAGGTAGGGTGAATAGTTTCATATCCATCATAGTTAGATCTCTCCCAATGAGAGTCTAATAGTTAATAGTTAGTTATCTAGATAGCATAGTCGACTGATTAAAGTCGAATAGTTTATAGTTTATTAGTATGAATAAAGAAAACCTTGTGATAACATTGATGTTCTTATTTGTTATTACGCTCCCTGTCTTTATATCTGTCAATGTTATCAATATCACTAGATGGGCAAAATGATCTAGCGACTCGACAACAATCTATGGCTTCAACACTTAAATTTTTTTAGCTTTAAAGTTTTTTAAAATACTCCTATTTTTATTTATTTGCTTTATTTTTTCTTCTTTTTTATTTTCGTTGCTTATTCTTTTAGACGATAATTTTGCTTTTTGAGCTTATTGTGGACACTTAATAAGGAGGCGACGGTGTTTTTGTGTAAACCGGCTTATTTATAATGTCTTAGTCCTCCTTTTTAGATCAAATAGCCTTATTAGCTTTTAAGCTTATTTTTTGTTTTATTTTTATCTTTTTGATTGTTTAATCTAGTTTCTTATTTTATAGATCTATTTCTTATTATTACTAGTCTCAAGTCTCACTTTTATAAGTTTGATCACCTTGGGTTTCGATGTGGAAATTAGATCTATAATTCGTAGTTTTGCTTTTATTATCCCCATCTTTTACTTCATAGCTTATTGTATTTGGTTTAAACTTTTTTGTCTTATTGTTGATGAAAACTTGTTCATCCTCTTTGGCGAGGAGCTTATGGTTCTTATAAACTAGTTTCACTATTAAAGTTCTAAGCTTTTTAAGTTTTTACCTAACTTATTAATTAATAAAGCTCAAAATTTATTGATTAATTAGTGAAATTTAAACTAATAAAGTCTTAAACTTTAAAAGTTTAATTAAGTTTATAAGAGCGGGTGGTGTAATATTCGAATCGGTTTCATCATTCGGGTTCTAATCTTCTTCCTTCTTTTTAATCAATGGTATAAAATAGCATAATTTATAGTTTTATAATATGTTGATGCTTATTAGAATGATTGTTGCTACGGTGAAGAGAGTCAAGTTATCAGAGAGTACTAGGTAACGGCAGTATCTCTCGTGAAGGTCTATGATTTGGAAATTAAGTGTGGATTTAAAAAATGTTTAATTGATTAATAATCTTCGATTCTTTAGATTTGTAGTTTGAATGTTTTAAAGGGAAAAATCAGGAAAAATAGTTAAACTACACATCTAGTAATTAGTATATTTTAAGAGGTTTTTGTCAATATAAGCCAACATATTGAGATAATTATCTTTTCTAAGAAAATTAATTCGTTAAGTAAAACCTTAATTCACACTTGATGGACTTTTCACGTCACTTAGCAAGCAATATCGTCTCTTAAATATCTTTTAGATCATTTAGCTTTAAATTTGGTAGTTTTATTATTAGTAATTTTAGATTGGTAATTTTTAGTGATTAAAATTAGTTTTAAAATCAAAAACAAAAATATTTGATATTCAAGCATCAGACAAGATACCTTCGTGGATTTCAAATTCATCTCTATGGGATACGGAAACCGGGAGATAAAAATATTACTTTACCTAAAGTAATTATGATATCTAACGAGATACTCTCTATATTATTACTATTTGGTATAATATATATATTGTATATATTTTATCGAATCAGTGCTTGAGATAATTTTACCTTTAGCTTGCTCGAGTTAAGGAATGAGCAATCGCATGTGTCACGTTCATGGATTTGATCATGCATATGTGGTTTTGTTGCTTTTTCTGGAGCAATGGTATCGGTTAAAATTATATGAGTGTGCCGGTAATATATTAAATTATAGAACTTGCTTTTGTGATGCATCCTGATACCGCAAGTGAGATCACATTCGTGTGATTAGGATTTGTTAAATGATAAGAGGCACTAGGATAAACCCTGTTTTAAATCTATATTTGTTATTATGGTCTCCCCGATCATATAACTATCCCCACACCCTTGCTATGCACTCATTTTTAGTGCAAGATACCCCTAGTACACCCCTCCGAGCCTATCCTTTTCGTGGTTCTCATAATTTTTGGGTGGATTCCAGATTATTAATGAAGAGCATTGTTTACACCCACACTAAATGTTACATCCAAAGATTGCTTACAGCCTTCCTTATATTTTAATTGTTTTGCAAGAGATCTATTATTGTTATTACATTTGTAAACCCAGTCACTTATTTGCTTGAGTACATAGTTGCTAAGTCGAGTCTTTTATTAGTGTATACAGTTTTGAGACGATTGGGATTCATGGTAGCTTTCATTTTATGGAGAAATGTGGAAGAAAGTCAAGTATTACCCCTATGCGTGCTTAATACACTCCATGTTTGTTGATCCTTTCAATTCGGGTCATTAAATTAGTTAATGTCAATGAGTATCAAAAACTCAAGTGTAGGGTGCAATTATAAACCCCAAGTCATGTATTATTATGTTTTAGCAGGTGGCAGGGCAAAAGTATACGAAAAAAGAGTGAAAAGAAAAAAAAGAAAAAAATAGAAAAAAATGTACGGGCTGCCATCTTGCTTATGTTTATGTTTATGTCAAGAAAGAGTCAGAAACGAAAAAGAAAGAGTTTGATGTAGAGTTTGTATATCTTTCCTAGAGTGGTCGAGTCTTGGCTTAGTAAAGCCTTTACGTGTATTCTTGTATTTAATTAACTCACCACCACCCCAAATCCACCCAAATATATCCCATCTGTTTATGTTTCCGTTAACTTAAACCCAAACATTACAACCCTTTAAAGACCTCTGAAAGAAACAAAGAATCTACGATCTGGTGGTCTTGGAAACTCAAACCACATGATAGTCATGTTTAGAGAGAGAGAGAAGAAAGAGAAACAAAAGATGTAAAATAATATGAAAATGTAAATGATACAAAAGTCTCAACCCCTCTATGGAAGCCATTTTAGATTGGTATTTATACCACAATACTTAAACAGTATGATATATTAGCTTTTTAGTCCCCATACCTGTGTATGGTGAAACTTATGGTAAGCTTTGGTAATTCTGTAATGTTGTTCATAAAATGGATTCCTAACATCTTTCCCACGGTTGACGGATATAAAGAATTCTTATACATTATATTCATTAACAAGTACATATTGATTAAGAACAAGAACTTCCACGAAGCTTCTAATGCTGATGATGTCTTCTATGGTCTTTGACTTCTAATCTGCACTCCAACATGAATCATCTTTGTTGTACCTTATAGGAGAAATATTATAATTGGCATAAACTAGATAACCCATACACTTTTTGGTTAAGGAGAAGCTTCTGAATCAGCTTTCCCCTAATTCATGCCACATATTCTTCATTTAGAAGCTTTTAAAGCTTCCCTCTAAACAAGCAATGAATCGGCTACCCCCTAATTTATGCCACATCTTCTTTATTTAGAAGCTTCAAAGCTTCCCTCCAAACTAGCAATCCTCTCTTGAGCGGTTTCAAAGCTTTCATACAAGCTTAGAATAATTAAGTGCATAGCGGAATTAGTAGGATAACAACATCTCATGTATTCTCAATGTGTCTTCTTTAAGATAAGTTAGTGAATGACCGTTCTCAGGGGTAAAAATTAACTGGATCAGCAAACGTATTTTCATACGCTTGAATAATTTCTTCTCATAAATCTACCCTGGAAATTAAAATAATGCACTACTAAAATTCACAAGATATCTCTTCCCACGTGAGGTTGAAGAATGCACCAAAATCCACAAGTTAAGCGTATGGATTTTCTCTTGCGGTTTTGACATTAGTCTTCCGGCATGAGCCTAACCAAACACACGATTTTCAGAAAGTGGACTTATTCAAGCTTTCAAGAAAAGGAAAGGCAAAAATTCAGGTGTATATTCCTTCCCATTGTTGGTTTCGATACCCTCAGGAATCAGCTAGATACAATCAAGAGTCTCGCACATCTCTACTTGATTAATTGTGTGAAGAATTAATTGCTTAAATCTATCCCATGAGAAGCATACTTTGATCAAATCTACACTCATAAAACTTCTTTCTAGCTATCTTTTTACCCAACTGTTTTTGTCGGTTATTTGATAGTGACCAATGATGGAGTAAAAAAAGTAATAACTATCTAATCTAAAATATTTAGTTCAATTTAACCAATTTATACACCAATTTGTATAAACCTTTGGTTAAGAAACTAGAACTACATTAAACAAGATCAACAGTCCACCGTATGTTTACCACTGATGGAGTAAAACCCGAATATAACCAAACTGAAACTGAAGTTAGGAATTTCTCCATTCTTGTGATTAAGCTTTCCCTAATGTTAGAAGAATAGTGTAGAGACTCAATATTGCCAATCAAAATATGAGACCATTCATCACCCTTGGTAGATTATCCACAAACATCTTCAACGTGTGATACTGAAGAACTACAGTCGTAATCTCCCTTTAAATGATTAGATATTCCAGGTCTTCAACAACCACCCAGACTGCTGTGTAATAGATAAAAACCCCCCCCATATATACAACATTTACCATCAAAAAGTCTTCATCTATAAGACTTAAAGCACAACCCGAGCCAAGTTAATCATTGGATAAAAACCATTGCATCCACCAACTATGAATGACTAAATCCCGATTTAAAGATAAAATAAGAACACGCCTTCGTGAAATACCACTTCAATCTCAAATAAGTGATACATGATCAACTCCGTAGTCACTTATAAAAAGCCATTAAATTTTAAGTTTCATGATTCTTTATAAGGATCGATCCCGGTCTCGTCACTTAAAAATAATTGTCACTTTGTTATTTAAGTCCCAGTTGTAGCTTAATATTTAACATCACTAAATTAGCTAAATTAAGCATTAACCAAAAATTCCGCCCCCATTTTAGTTTCATTGTTTATATAGTTGGCCCAAATAAAACAAACATTTCATACCCAATTTAATCAACAAACGGCCCAACTAAGTTCATAAAGTACCGGCCCAAAGATTTTGTAAATACTTGATTCAATACTCATAGCATGGACCATGATCAAATTTCTTGGCCCAATTAATCATCCAGCCCAAATCCATCTTGTGATACCAGGCCTTAGATAAAGAGCAATATCACTTCCTTATAATTAGGTACATCGTACCCTAATTTCATGTCATAACGCTAATCCCATTTTCTTTCCATACGCCCCCATTTTCATCCTTATCTCCTCTCAATAAGATAGAATCATGATCCAAAAAGATCACCTTAAATACAGAAGGATCATGCATTAAATCACATCTTATACTCAACTAAATTGTGCCGCGTCCCTCATCGCATCAAATCTCTTTACTATTAGATAATCTAAAACACACCCTTCTTTTCTTTGTTTCAAGATCAGTCGAACGTATCACTTACCTAACCCATTAGTTGAATAGCAAACACTATTGTCTTGTCATTTTGCAAACTAAATCACCATGCCAAATGCACGTTCGATTTCTGGTGCTACAAACCAAGTGACAAAGACACACGAAATGATAAAACCTTTTCCAAATTACTCTCAAGCCTCACATAAGGATCCAAGACTTTTGGCTTCAAGATTCAAGAAGAAACATTTATTCTTAAGATCTGTGATGGCGTCTTCCGATAGTATAGTATGTGTTGTCTTTACATCAAAACACAAACAGAATGATATGGAGCAAATCTTGTTTCAGGATACGTTCTTTATTTGAATATAAAATCGAAACATGTTTAGATCTTCTTTACTGATGCATTGATGATGTCTTTGTGTTTTGATCACTTTAAGGTCAACATATTTAATTGAATACACAAAAAATATATGAGATCTTTATTGTATGTATAATTTTTGATTTTCTGTTTAGAGTCATGATGAAGTGTTGGAGATGGGTTAGGATTAGATTGGATTGATGATGGTGATTTTATGACGATGAGATTATAGGGTAGATTATTGGATTTGTTGTATTGAGGCTGTGATGGTTGAATTTGTTTGGATCTGTTGAGTCTATTACTTCTTCTTCATTTCTTTCAGTCCTTTTACTTTTGGTTAGACTTTGACTCGACTTAGCGAGTTAACCCAGTCAACTCGGTAAATACAGAGTTGACTCGGTCTAGTTAGTTGATTAATTCGCCTGGGCATGGGGTTTAATTTGCCTAGGGCATGGTGTATTAATTCGCCTTTATTAGGTTGATTAATTCGCCTTTGCTTGGTGGATTAATTCGCCACTCTAGAGGTGATTAATTCGCCTCTGTCATGAGGTTTAATTCGCCCCCAGATTTGATTAATTCGCCTACTCACAGGTGATTAATTTGGCCCCTCAAAATGTGTAATTCGCCTCCTTGATTGTTTAATTCGCCTCTAAAGGTTCTTAATTCGCCTGTACTTTTTGTCTTTTTGCAAAAACCCAAACTATCCTTGACAGCTAAAGAAAATAGATATGAGACCTCTTTTCTTGTTTCAAACTATGCACAAGCATAAACAACCAAGAATAAGCTTGAAAATAAGCAGATTTAAAAACAAATAAGACACAGACATTAAGCTTATTAATATGCTTAAAGATGGCAAAATAAAATGAAAAATGAAAATAGACCACAAAATAAGGACTAATATGCTCGAAATAATATAAAAATAAGGTACGAAATAATCTGATGAATAAACACCATGGGACACCCTTATTGATATAAGATGAACATAAGCTAAAAATAAGCTATAATCATGAAACAACACAAAGTGACACACGTGTGAGATTTTTAAACACAGGAAAAACATACAGGTCTGGAGACCTAACCACTCTCTCTCTACACCATAACTCTACTCTCATCTCACTCACCCTCGGGACAAAAGAGATACAAACCCGACCCAAGAGGTGTAACCATGCTCTTGATAACCAACTTGAAGAAACAAAGAATCTATGATCCGGTGGTCTTGGAAACTCAAACCACATGATAGTCATGTTTAGAGACAGAGTAGAAAGAGAAACAAAAGATGTAAAATAAGATGAAAATGTAAAAGATACAAAAGCCTCAACCCCTCCTAGGTGAGACAGGAAGCCTCAGTCAGAGAGACAAAGAAAGCGCGATATTTATACTCTACTATATTACACAAGTATTGCTATATTGGCTATTTAAGTCCCTGTGTATGGTGGTATGGTAAGCTATGGTAATTCTGTAATGTCGTCACGTAAAATGGATTCCTAACAACCTGTTTGATAGTAATTCCTAGGTGCTTACGCCATAGCGGTAGATGTTTGATCCTTTATCAAGCTTATGGTAATTTATATGCAATGACGGGTAATGAGTGTTAATTTTTCGTTTCCTATACTGTTATAATTCATTTACCCCGATGGAGAATGAGGAGAATCCAAACACGTATTATGAGATGCTAGTATATAATTTCTGTGCTTTTAATTACGAGGTCTAATTGGTTGTGTTATAAATTATCTTTAAAGAGTAAGTTAAATGCCCCCGATATTGCTATGAACTAGGTAGAAAAGCCCATTTGTTTGAGGACAAGCAAATCCCAAGTGTAGATGTATTTGATGAGGTGTCGTTTTATATACGTTTTTGGGGTCATTTAACCCCCTAAATCATGCAAGAATCACAAAAATACGTGCTTAATCATTTCTTTTTTTATTTTTAGCACTTGGATGACATTTGGAGGAAATACACATAACTTGAGCTCATTTGGAAGAAACGGACGAGATTACAACTCTACACCAAAGTCGAAGAAGAAAAAACATACAAACTCGGGAGACGGAGTCGCAAATCCTAGCGACAACGTCAAAAGGCCTTAAAGACGGTGTCATGATTATTGTGAGGCAGTTCAGAACTAACCGATTTAAGGACATATACTAGCGACTTCCTCGCTAGATAACAACAACTACTGGAAAGAGAAGAGGAGAAAGAACAGGAGAGGCCAAAAGAAAAGAACAAACACAGAGAATTACATGGAACTCCTAGATCGAAGAAACTAGATGAGACAGGCCTCGCTCAGAGCAAACATCAGAGATGGCTCAGGAGCAGGGCTGATGTTAGTAAACCCAGAGGGAACAGAACAAGAAAGCATACAGACTTTTTGAAGCCAGACAACAAACCATCAAGCAGTACCTGGGAAAAACAATGGGCCTCTTGTCAAGCTTTCCCAGCTACTTAATTAAGCACATAAAAGAGAACAGAACAAGAAAGCTTACGCCCTCAGCAAGCTAGATTCTTATGACCTTCTCAAAGTTGCAAAGAAGTTTTAGGTTCGAAGTCATACAGACCAAGTCAGTTCACAGAAAAAGACAATCATTGGACGTAGCTCAAAGATGATGAGGATAGCTGGTTGGTACCCATCCGAGAATAACTTAAGGAAGGAATCTACTAAAGTCGCAAATGCAAGGAAACTCGCATCAAAGCTGGCTATACAGAGATGATCGTTTGAGAGAGTGGCTATATCGAAGGTCGTACTTGTCACCATGGTTGTGTGCATAGGCGCTCAAAATCTACGAGGCAAGTCCAAAAGAGCATCATAAAGGAAGTGCGACGAGATACGGGCGGTCTCTGATGGCGAATGAAAACTGATGTGTGGGCCCTAGAGCGGCTGTTGTATCAAAAAATGTGAACCAAGAGAGACTGGGGTATTACTAGCCATCCATGCACAAAGATGCAAAAGAGTTAAGCCACAAGTGTAAAGCGTGGAAAATCTACTCCTCGGCACCTAGAAAACCAAAACAGGAAATGACATCGATCACCTCAGCTTGGCCTTTCTCACAATGGGGAATTGATATCGTAGGTCCCCTACCAACAGCGCCAGGGGTGCAAGGTTCTTAATGGTAGCCATAGACTACTTCACAAAATGGGTCGAAGCAAAACCATTAATATCTACGACAGGCAAACATATGGAAAAATTCGTATGGGAACATATAGTGTGCAGATTTGGAAGGCCTCGCACTCGAAGAAAATAATCTAAGCTATGGGAAACAATTCGCAGAAGGAACGTTCCCTGTATTCTGTAAGAAACTCGGAACTCTTCAAGCATTCACGTCTGTCTATCACCCTCAAGCAAATGGGCTGGTAGAAGTGACGAACAGAGAAATCGTCAAAAGGCATGGAACGAAGACTAGGAATGGCACACCAGGCCTGGGTAGATGAACCGCACCTAAGTACAGTAATGGGGAAACCCCTTTTATCCTGGTCTACGGATCAAAAGCTGTCATCCCTATAGAAATAAGCGTCGAAACAAAGCGAGTCCAAGACTTCGATTCCAAGGAAAATGAGAAAAGACGCCAAGAAGACCTGGACGTTCTCGAAGAAAGAAGGGAAATGGCAGCGATAAAGGAAGCACACTACAAACAAAAATTGGAAGGCTATTACAACAAAAATGTTAAGCCATCTACATTCAAGCCAAAAACATATGTGCTTCGATTAAACAGTGCCAGCAAGGCAGAATATCAAGGAAAAATGGGACCAATGTGGGAAGTACCTTACAGAGTAAGAAAAGCCTACGGAGACGGAGCCTATAAACTAGAAACGCTATCTGGCGAAGCAATTGATTGAACATGGAACAGAACAAATCTGCGTTAGTTTTATGTTTAAGAAATTCTCGTTTCTTTCGAAGTTTTTTAGTAGATTCATTTGTTAGCAAAAAATCCTCATCAAAGTTGTAGCACAATTAAAGTGTTCATCACTTGGAAATGATGTAAATCTTTTACACTTTATTAATGAATGGAATTTTCTGCAACAGTCTTCATTTTTTTGTTTAATAGGACACATATGAGCCTTACATCTTGATAAAAACGTCAAAGGGTGGTTGAAGAAGGGCCCACTCATGAGCCCTCGAAATCAAAAAAACACATAAATTTAAAGTTATCAAGAAGAATAAAACGTCGAAGGGGTGAAGAAGGGCCACGCATCAGCCCTCATCTAAATTCACGTTATCAAGAAGAATAAAACGTCAAAGGGGTGAAGAAGGGCCACACATGAGCCCTTCAAAATCAAACACCTAAAATCACATTATCAAGAAGAATAAAAACGTCATAAGGGGTGAGAAGGGCCCACGCATGAGCCCTTCGAAATCATAATTGACTTCTAAACGCATATGTTATTCAGTATGCTAAAACTCGCTATAGAACGCAGCAAAAGAGGCTCTCGCTCGCTAGAAAGGGCCCGTATGAGCCCGTCTAAATCAAAACACTTAATTTCACATTATCAGAAAAATAAAAAGTAAGAATGGGGGAGTGGTGACGAAGGGCACACATAAGACCTTTGAAAACAAACACCTCTAAACTCTCGTTAGCTCTCCAAAAGATTCAAAATAGACGGAAAATCATATACTAAAAAAGACAAGAAAAACTTAAAAAGTATTTGCCTCAAAAATATCACGTGTACATGCACCCAGCTTTAGCGAAGCAAAGGAAAAGTCATTAGCTTCACATGTGAAGGCTTTGATCGCAAAAGACTCCGGTTTCTTCGGACAACAGTTTGTGCGTACAGCTGCTAAGCATAAGGGTCCATTGACATACTTAGACAAAGAGAATACGGCGCCATTCGCCAAATCATCACCGATTTGGGTCGTACTCTTGCTTCAAAGAAGGATGATAACCACCATCTTTCATGACAAAGGGCTCTTTAATGTTTGGCTTACTTCTTGGAAATTATCACTCCTGCTACTTATAGATAATGAGTCCTTAACAGCTGCAGCAACAAGCAATACCCATGTCATCACTATATAAGTTTGTAGCAGGCAATCTGGACCTCTTTGTAATGATCGAGACTTATCATGCTTCAACGCATCCATCTCTTGCAAAAGCTGAATCTCGGAGAGCTTGAGTCTCTCTCTCTTTCTGATTCAAGGCCTTCGATTTTAGACTGAAGGGAAGACAATGTTTGGTCATAATTAATCCATTTTTTCTCTTCAAGGACAAGCCGGGTACATTCATTGTGAAGACCATCAACACGCCCCTACAATGTCTCAATCTCAGTCCGCATATCAGCTACCAATGGATTCTTATCTAGGTCAAGAAGAGCTTTATTACACTTCCTCTCCAACTCAGCATAAGCTCTGTCCTTCTCAAGTTCCCTAGCCTGAATAACATCATACAAAGTTGTGGCCTTATGAAGAGTAGAAATCAACTCTTGGGTCCTACTATTCATCTCGTTGTCAAGAATAACTTGGCGCATATACGCTCGATCATGAATATCACAAATCTGTTTTATGCTTATTTGACGAAGATGTTCCTTCCAAAAGGGAGGAGTAACATGAGCCACAACCCAATGACAATCAGCTGAATTCTTTAACTCTTTGGCCGAAGGAAACTCTATAAAAAAAGGAAGAAGATCATTCAATAACAGTAAGTGTACACCTATTCTAAAAGTCAACAAGAGCATACCATGAATATCAGCAATACTGTCAACATCCAAAGGATCGGACGGCTTGCCATATGAAAGACTCTAGTGTGATCTTGTAATTGCAGAGATCTAGAACCCATTTTTTTCGACCTTAGGAAGATGGAATCCCCATCCCAGAAGGAAGTTTCCTCTTGCCAAGCGATCTAAGTTTCTTACCTGCCTCAGGAAGAGGGGGCGGAGAAGTACCAAGCAAAGGATTCATGTTGTCCCCAGCAGAGGCATCATCAGAATCAACAACATCTTGAACAAAGTCGGGAGGATATAAAGACGTTAGTGGTTTTGCATCAATGACTGGAGCCTCATTATTAACAGATTTTGAGGAGGGAGAGCCTTGGTTATCATCAATAGACCCCTCAGACAGGAACTTGAATTCACCATCAATCTCTTGCATCATGAAGCTTCTGAAGTCCATTTCTGCAAAAAACATAAACTATGTAACAGACGAAAGTGCAACAACTTATAAGTTCATAAATAAGTTATGTTGGGAATTATGTTTTCCTAACTTAGTACCGACAGTATTAATTGTTTAGTACGGATTCGTTATAGTTAGTACTGACTGTACAAAATGTTAAGTACTTGACATCAGTTAGTTAGTAACGTTAGTTAGAATTAGTTTAGTACCATTTAAGCAGTTTTGTATGAGATTATTTCAGGGAAAGAGATATGTATTATCTTTTACGCATTTTGTATGCCTGGTAGGTTTATCCTTGGTCTATAAAAAGGACCTAGTATGTGCTTAATGAACATACCTTTTTCCTTTAAAAAAAAAAACGAGCTACTAAACAACCAAAAACGAGTAAAATGCGAAATATATGCTTGTTTTGCTAATTGTGTTGTGCAGGACACGGTCATCACTAAGAAAAGGACGAAAAACAAAGCCAAACGACTCAATCCGGTACCACAATCGTGAATGGAAAAGACCGTGTAAAGACAAAGCCAAATCAACAGCCGGAAAGTCAATCCAAGTCAAAAAAGTCAACAGAAAAAGTCAAAACTGGTCACTCTAAGAGTACACTCTCGCAGATAAACTCCCATCATCGGTCACTGAACTCACACAAAGAGGCCAAAGTCAAGAAAATCTAAGTTTAGGACTTGAAATTGTCTATCCTTAAAACTTATTTATAAAGAGAAATTGAAAAAAGAAGACAAGGGTGCATTCCGCGACGATCGTATGTTGACAAAGATACACTCCAAGGACTTGTTCTGCCAAGTCCAAGGAGTTGTATCCACCAAGGACGAATTGTGCAAAGAGTTATATAACTCTTGGGGACTTGTTTTGCCAAGTCCCCAAAGTTATATAACCACAAGGACGACGGGTGCAAATAAACATATAACCATGGAGGACCAACCCTGCCAACTCCAAAATCCTTTTACCCTGTCACTTTTCATACCAAATTTTCCCGCCCTTTTTCCCCACAAACCAACTCACGGGTTCACCCTCAACCCTTTTACCCTGCACCTCAAAAACCCCATGAACAAACTCACCCCTCCTCCTCCACTATCCCTAGAACCCATAAAGTATGCCATGGTGGCAATCCCACCAATTTCGAGCAAAAGGGACGGCTATGATTGAAGAAAAGAAGCACAAACATACATTTTGGTGTTTACTCTCACCAAAGAAACACACATAAGCAGCCTATAAAAGAGAAGAAGACAGAAGCTTTAGAAGCAAGTTTTATTTTTTTAGTTTGTAATTTTTCGTAATTTTAAGCAATTTTCTTTTATAAGATTTTAAACTCAGCTTAAATCACTTGTACTTTCCTCATTTCATCTTGTACTTCATCTATTTGTGTAATACAATTCAGTTTACAAGTATTTGTGTACTTTGATTTCAATATTAAGTCGTTTTCATCAAATAAGCTCTCAATAAGCTCATTTGAGCTTATTCTTGTTTATAAGCTCAAAATTAGTTTAAAACCTGTTTTTAGACCTTCATTTACTCAATCTTATCAATTTTAATCAAAATCATGATCACTTGAGTGTTTTTGAGTTGACTTTGAAGATACAAGGAGAAATAAGCTCAAAATCAGCTTATTGAGTTTATTAAGGTTTAGAGGCTTTGGAAGCCATTAGGAACACTTAAGCTTCTTCTCTTGGATAGCTTAAGTGTGAAGATTCTTCAAATCTCAGGTTTCCTTTTCTAAACTTCAATTTAGCATTTATAAGCTTAATTCATTTTAGCTTATTCTTATGGAATCTTATGCTTAAATCCTGTTCATTTTGATTAGTTAGATTATAGATGTAAAAGCTTTAAGCTGTCTAAGTCAAAATTCATTTAGGTTTCATTATTTTTCAATTCTGTCAAATTGTAGAAAAAGCTAGTAGACAAAGTAGCTTATATTCATTAATAAGCTGTAGGTTTTAGTTTAAAAATAGCTTAAATAGGTAATTTCTAGTATGAGTAGATAAAATGTTTTAGCTGTTTTAGTTTTTAAATCAGTTTTTAAGTGTACTTAAGTTTTGACAGTAAGACTTAAGGAGTGTTTGGTTTTAGGTATATTTGACTTTTAAAGTCAAAGTAAACCTGTTAAAATACTTTACTAATTTGAGTTAAGTGGTATAATGAAGTTTTAAATAAGTTTCATGAATTAACTTGCAGTTTTACAAAGTTTAGAGTTCAAAAACTTGAGCTTAGCACCAGGGCAATCTTATTGATCAAGTAATATAGTGCTTAGTGATTTAAGGAGTTCTAGAATTCTAGCATAGATAATACAGGTTTAGATAAACTTAGTAAGTAGGATTAGAGAGTTTTAATCTCAAAGTTTAGCTTGCATTTGAGTATTTAGCCAAGTACATCAGCAACAATATATAGCAGCAGGATTGAGTGTTGGCTTATTCCTTTTTGAATTTTCATTTCTATTTGTAATTTTGAAAAACCTTTTATCTAGGTTGATTCAAGGTCAATAGGATAGCTTATTGTTAGAATTTTAGCTTTTAAGGATTAGAAATAAGCCTTTTAGCTTATTAGGAAAAGTTTAAATTTAGTCATAAGCTGAACTTGCACTTTTTGCAAGCAAATTTCTCCTTTACCTTGTTTACTTGTAGCTTATTACATTTTAGATATCTTTAGTATACCTCATTAGCATCAAGTAGCATCTTTTAGCTTTCACTTTCCTGTAGTAATAAGCTAAGAATAAGCCAATTTCTTAAAAAGCTAGTTAAACCTATAGTTTCTGTAACAGTTTCAAAATTGCTTATTTTGTAGCTTATCTAGTTGTTAAAAGTTCAAGTTGCCTTTGTTAAAGTTGTTTAGAATAAGATAAGTTTGTAGTTTTGAGTTTTTGCTGAAAATCATTTTTCAATAAGCCAAAAATAAGCCATAGCGTAGGGTCTGTTTGGTACATTTCCAATAGTTTAGGGTTAATCGTTTACACTGTAGTGTAAATTTGCAAAAGTTAGGCCGCCTACCCTTTACTTTCCTTTATTACAATTCCTACCCTGTCTTTTTAGGAATTAATAAAATAGATTTAATAATTTTGATTTTAGTTTTATAAAATTAGGGTTTAGTTTTAATTGTCAAAATTAGTGTTCAATTAGGTTATAAAATTTAGGGCTTTTAGTTTCATTCAATTTCTGCACCTTATTAGTTCATAAAAAGCATTTTTCCTTATTTTTCCAGTATAATTTGTATTTTCTAGGAATTAAAATAGATTTTAGTTAATTACTTTTTCTTAGAAAAATCATAAAAAATAGAAAAATAGTTGAAAAATTAAAATTCTTTTTGAGAAAATTTTATTTTCAAATCTAGTATTTTTGAAAAATAAAAGTAAAATTTTAGTTTTAATTTTTAGAAAAAAGTTTATTTTTGTTAATTCATTTTTCTTTAAAAATTCATAAAAAATTCAAAAATAGTTTAAAAATTCTAATTCTTTTTCCTAAAATTTTCATTTTAAATTTGTGATTTTTAGGTATAAAATTTGTTGTTAGAAGTGCTTTAGATTTTAAATTCTCGTTTTAGCTCACATTTTTAATTCACGTTTGTTAATTTTTCGTGCTAGATAATTGATTTTAGCTTTCTTTATATCTAATCGGTTCTATAGTATAATGTTCTATTTATCTTTGTTAGTATAATCAAAGTTAAAAAATCTTATCATTCTTAAACTCGAATCGATTTATTCTAATATTCTCAATTCACGACTTCTTTCGAGGTATTTTACGACCGTGTATTAATTACTTTCCTAAGTGATTAATTACTTACGGTATCTTGGTTAGTGAAAGTTTGCACTATAGAGATATATACTATGCTTTCAACTTCAAAACACTATGGATAATACTGCTGGTAGTATTGATCGTATTGGGGCTGAGCATAACCAGGTGGATTGTGAGCACCCTGCAACGGAACATTATAAACTCCTGCCATGTGCTCAAAGACACATTGGTACCTATCCCAGTGATATGACTGTTTGTACTCCATCATCTCTATCGCCTCCTGTCTGATCTCCATGCTACCCATGCGCTCATATAAATCCTGCATCGAAGCTCGCTGAACTCTCGGAGCTCTCTGGGTGGCAACTCTCTGTATATTATCAACCGAAATATCAGGAATCAATCTATCCATTTTGCAATCACCCAAGCCACATTTGCATACCCATTCTGATGTCTATCCTCAAACATACTCAGAGTGTTGCATAGTCGATAAGTGATCATTTTATGCAACACTCTGAGAATTGGGAATCGAACGGAAGTGATTGAACTCCTAGATAAATGTAAGTCCCTGTCTAGGCTAATCCTTTCCTAATATTCTCTAGCATTAAAGTTTTCATCACTTCTCAAACCTCCTTGAAAATAAGTATCAAAACCTTCTTCTTCTAATTCGTCAGCATGATACAATCCTAATCTCCTAGCAAATTCCAACAAAGTTAGACTATGAGCACGTCCTCCTAGTCTAAAACTGATTATCTTCTTTGACTGTAATTCATTATCCGCACATACTTCATCAAACTCATAAGTAGCATAGAACTCACGGCAAAGTTCTGGGTAGATAGGCTCACGGATGTTAAAAGCCCTTACCCAAGCCACAGAAAAGAATATCTCCTAATCAGATTGAGCTTCCTTCAAACTAATTTTTAACATTTGATCAATCTCGTCCCCACAACCAATCTTGTGTAACAACTGCCAATCCACGATTTGCGGCGAGTAAATGAGTTTTGGGAGCAAAGTTGCCAACCTAGAGTTATAACGAGACTTTGCTTCTCTACTACAACCTCTCCATTCCAAGAATTCGTGGTGAACATCTGGAAGTAATGCTTCTTCCACGGTTTCAACATTTCTAGAGCGTTTGGCACGGGATGACCCGGCCTCATGATCATATGCTCCTGAAGTCTACACATCACAAATCAACCAAAGGCATGATATATAATTAAGTTAGACAAGATTTAGCATTGTTGGTTATATTTTGATCACCTTGCAGACATTCTGTTACTTTCTGTGATAAAAAGTGCGGCGCACTTATATACAAGTGCGGCGGTTTTCAAATAATCAAGCAAGTGCGGTGGTTTTCAAACCAAAACCGGCGCACTTCCTGCTCTGTTTTAAACAAAACTAGTTTTTAATAATTTTAACTCTATCCAAACACTAATTAAACCTGGATTTACTCAAAGGTTTCTGATAGCATCTCTTAATTCTTAATAACAAGGCATACTCCTAGTCCTATTCAAACTCTATTGGCATAATGTTCATAATTTCTTCAAACTTAATTCATATAAACCCTAAACATATAATTGTAATAGATTTAATGATAAGAAATAGTAAGAAATCAAGTAAACATACCCTTGGCATGATTAAGAGTTTGGTGGATTAGTTTTTAGAATCTTTTCTTTGATTTTGATTAGAAACTCGGCGGTGTCTATGTTTTTGAGTTTGGTATTTATAATGAATAGAAAGCTTCTTTTATAAGCTTTGTTTCTGAAATGTCTAAAAAGTGCGGCGCACACCCACTAAGTGCGGCGAACTTGGCCCTTTTTTCTCTATATATATATATATATATATATATTTTTTAATTATAATAACTGAAATGTAAATTAGTCCACCAAAATCTTCATTTATTAATATTGGGGTAGTCCCCGTACATCAAAGTATAATCCATAATGGATTTAATACAATTGATTTTATTTAGATATGCATACGACAAAAAGTAAAATTAAAGTACGATAAACATTATTTTAGGAGTGCATAAACTCTTTCTCCCTTATTCCTCTTTCTAAAGTTTACTCGACGAACCAGTTTGGTGACATTATGTCACTCAATTTGTGATATTTGGATAATTTCCTTTTTGTGGGTTTTGTTACAAAAGCTTGCATGTAGATATTTCCATAGGGGTTGGTTAAACGAATCTCAGTTTTCCACTGCCCAGTTGCTAAATCGAGATTAAAATAGCACATTTTGTAATCAGGCTTCCATTCAACATCTCTTAGTTTAGCAGGGAGTGATCCTAGGAAACTTACAGCCTTTTTCCACACGCTGATTTTTCTAAAGGGGTTTAATACTGATTCAATGGCTGACAAGGTCATGTTTTCAGTAGGGTTGGTGTTGTTTTGGTATCCGATAAGTCTGGAGTTGTGAATTGGTGTCCTTATTTCATTTCTCTTAATCACATAATCTTCCTCGTCATTTGAGTCGCTCTCAGCAGTTCTGATTTTTTGCCCTCTATCAATTTACAAACAGCCCATTTGTGTGCAATTGACAAAGACTGTGAATGATGACTTGAAGGCCCAATCCTTAGCCCAGTTACTCAGCCAATTCAGCCATGTACACACAAAACCCCACTTCATTACCCTTATTGGCGGAAAAAATGCCTATAACCCAAGCCTAAACCTTATTGGGCCCAGACACACTCAATTGGGCCCAATACAAACCCAATGGGCCCAATACAAACCCAAGCCCAAGCCCACAATTCAATTTTTATAAAACATAAGGACCAAAAATGTCAATTTTAAACTTGTTTTATTAAAGAAAAATGAAAAAATAAAGTAAAGGGTTAAAACTGCCAAATGGCATTTCTTTTGTTAGTAATAAACAGCAGGGACCAAATTTGCAAATACCTTAAACCTTCTTTTATTCTTTAGTTATAAAAACAACAAGGGCTAATTGTGTCACTTTCCAAACCCTTGTTATAACTAAAAAAGGGCTGAAAATAAAATGAAAAGAGAGAGAAACTTGGAGGGCTAGTGTTGCCTCTTCCCCAAAGATCTCTTTTAAACACTGCAACCATAACCGTACCTCCCCCTTTCCCTCCACACTCACAACCACCACATCCCAAGAGCTACAAGTCTTTGAAGACTTGTATAAAAGAGCCAAGAACAAGCCGAACACAACAACTTGTTTTTTTACTTTCTTAGTTTAAAATTTAATTAAGTTTACTTTAGAATTGTTGTACTCAGTTCATTTTATGTCTACTTTTTTTTTTTTTTTTTTCTTTCTCAATATCATAAATATGTGATAAGCAGCACAAGGGTTACTTTTTACTGAAACTAGAAAGTCTTGTTGTGGTCTTTCTGACTTAAAGATGCCCTGATGAAAAATCAGATACTTTTAAAGGTCCCTAGACATCACAATATGTATAAGAGTTTTGACATGAAGACACCTACTCTGCAAATGTTTTTGACTGTTTACTGCTAAAGCCACATCAGATGGACTCAAAATTGTGGCCACAGAAGGTTAGGTCATATCAATTTTAAAAATCTAAACAAACTTGTGAAGGGAAACCTTGTAAGAGGTCTACCTTCTAAGGTTTTCAAAAATGACCATACATGTGTTGCCTGCCATAAAGGTAAACAACACAGGGCCTCCTGCAAGGCCAAATTAGAAAGATTAATCACTAAGCCATTAACACACCTTGCATGATTGGAATTTTTTTTGTGTCGCCACCTTCTGTAAAAAGCATTAATCATGCAATGTTATTGTGACTTGTACTTAACTGATATTTGAACCAGATTTAGTGGGTATGTACTTTTTTGCCTCTAAGGAATGCCAACTAGTGCATTCTTTAGAACTTCATTAGGCAATTTGAAAACCAGCTTATTCATAAGGGTTTTTAAAATCATTAGATCAGATATGGGCACAGAATGTTAAGATAAAGATATGCTTGAATTTTGTGGGAATAAGGGAATAAAACAAGAGTATAGCAATGCCAAGACTCCACAACAGAATGGGGTTGCTGAAAGAATGAACAGGACCTTAATTGAGGCTGAATAACTAAGTAGCAACTCACTCTTACCAACTACTTTTTAGGCAGAAGTAGTTTCGTACATCTAATGCTTGCTATATTTTTAATAGGGTAAGAGTGACTAAAACCTCAAAAACAAAAACACCATTATTAGTCTTTTTGTTTGGCCACCAAACCAATTATCATCTACATAAGACCTTTTTGGGTGTCATGTTACAATTTTAGATACTCATAGTGTGCTTTGGCAAGTTTGATGGAAAATCTGCTGAGGGATTCATAGTTGGTTATCTCCTCTAAATAGCAAAGCCTATAGGTTTTTTATATATTTTAGTAACCAAAAGGGGTAGAAGTAAATCTGCATGTTAATTTCTTGACGATAAACCCAAATGTCAAAGGAGTCGTATAGATGGATGTTTGATATTAAGATTATCTTACTGGATTCTATGAACTATATTCCTGTATCTTTGGAGAATCAAGCTAACCCACATGCAGGTGCTTCAGAAGTAACTAACAGTGCAGGTACTTCACAAACTCCAATTTTTAATGCCTCTGAGGAAAAAGATGAGGATGTAGAGCTTATTGTTGTGCCTTCAACTGTAAAGAATACTGAAGAAAAAGTTAAATCAAGGACATCTTCCACAAATTCAAAGAAAGAGGAGATCTTGACAGAACCTCCACAAGAGAAGAAGGTTTCCTCTACTGACACTTCAGAAGATAATCCTAAGATTATAGCTTTTAGAAGAGAGTTGGAAGAAATTGCCCTAAAACATTTAGGGACAATATCTGAAAACAACTCTACCGGTACTCCTTTAGTTAATACTAGTAATGAGTCAGTTAATACTGGATAGCTTGATCCTGATATTCACCTATGCCAGAGCTCGAAATCTGACAAATCCTGAGACAGGAATTTTCGATGAAGCATCTTCTGATGAAGAGGTGTGTAACTGACTCAACAACCTTACCAACAGAAAATCGAAAGTCAGTCCTACCCTACTCTATAGGATTCATAATATTTACACAAAAAGACAAATACATGGTGCTCTAAGTCAGACTGTGCAAACTATGAACAAAGTGCAGCAAAATCAATCAGGGAGGATCATGCACTTTTTTTCAGTTTTATCTAAAAGCAGCAAAGAAACAATCATAAAGATCAACAACATTGTTTATTTGCCTACTTTCTATCTCAGGAGGAACCTAAAAAGATTGCTGAAGCTCTACAAGATGACAGTTGGGTTCAAGCCATGCAAGAAGAGTTGTTACAATTCAAGCTGCAACAAGTATGGGTTCTTGTAGATCTACCTCACGGAATGAAGGTCATTGGTACAAAATGGGGTCTACAGAAATAAAAGAGAATGGAAAGAGAGTGGGTGGAATAAATAAGGCAAATGGTGGCCCAAGGGGTACACACGCAGGAAAAGGTATTGACTAAGATGAGTTTTTCTTCTCCTGTGGCAATAATAGAAGCTATCAGGTTATTTTTAGCCTTTGGCCATCATTTATAGGTTCATAGTATACCCAATGATTGTAAAAAGTGTCCTTTTAGTATGCACTATAATGAAGGTTTTATGTCTCGCAACCTCTTCTCTTGGCGTTGTTTGCTCCTGATCACCCTAAGAAAATTTATAAGGTGGTCAAAGCATTGTATGATTAGCATCAGCTCCTAGAGCTGGTATGCTACTCATATCAACATTCATAATGAGAAGCAAGGATACAAGAGGGGTCAGCAATTGACATGAACTTTATTTATTGAAAGGGACAAGAAGATTATCATAGCTGATTCAATGTATGTTGATGATATCATTTTTGGATCTACCAAAAAGTCTTGGTGTGATGAGTTTGAAGCCTTGATGAAAAGCAGATTTCAGATGAGTTCTATAGGAGAACTCACATTTTTCTTAGGATTACAAGTCAAACAAAACAAGGCAGGAATCTTCATATCTCAAGACAAGTATGTAGTTGAGATACTCAAGAAATTTGATCTTATAAATGTAAAAACTGCAATAACTCCCATGGAGACCAAAGTGGCATGGACAAAAAGATGAGGAAGTTGTTGATGTGATTGTGCACTTATACAGATCCTGATAGGTTCTACTCATGTATTTAACTGCCTCTAAGCGATAAATGTTTGCAGAATGTGTTTGTTCTACCGTTTTCCAGGTCACTCCCAAGACTTCTTATCTAATGCTAGAGAAGAGAATCTTTAAGTACCTTAAGAGCAAACCAAATTTGGGCTTATGGTATCCTAGAGAGTCACCTTTTGACCTAGAAGCATTCTCTGATAGTGATTATGGTGGATCCAACCTTGACAGGAAATCCATAATAGGTGGTTGTCAATTTCTTGGACAAAGACTTATCTCATGGCAATGCAAGAAACAGACCATAGTGGCTACTTTTACAACTGAAGCTGAATATGTAGCTGCTCGCAAATGTGCCGTGACAAGTATTGTTGGTTTCAAAATCAGCTACTAGACTATGGTTACAAATCATGAATACCAAAAATCCACAATAGATACTGAAACTCACAATCTGCATTGGAAGAACCCGTGTATCATATCCAAGACAAAGCACATTGAGATCACGTCCACCATCTTTTATAAGATGATTGTTATGAGAAAAACTCACATAGTGTTTGAGAAAATTCCACACAGACTTAAATGTAGCTGACCTAATTGACTAAACCTTTGATGGACCACGGTTTTAATTACTTAGTGGTTAGTATGGTATGAATAAACACATAGCCTACATTTAAGGGGAAGGCTAAATTGTAATAGTGGTGTATACTTTCAGGTAGTTAGTTTTAACCTAAACTCTGGCTTCAAGTATAGTATTAATTCTCGTAGTAAATAGATTAATTCTGGTATTAAGGTTATTCTGGTAGTTAGTAGTATTAATTCTTGCAGTAGATTAAGTTAATTCTGTCAATACAACCTCTTTGCAGCATGATTTTTCCTTTGTTTTAGTCTAATTCTTGCAGGAAAAAAGGAAGGGAAAGGGGAGGGGAGAAAAGAAAAATAAAAAGGAGGGAGGGGAAAAAAAGGAAAAAAAAAAAGGGGGAAAACAAAGAAGAGTGGGGAAAGGGGAATAAGCATGGTATGTTGCAGATGTAAGGCAGGTGTGATAAGTTCTTCATTTTAGTAACAACTTAATTCTGGTTGAAAAGAGTTAATACGGGTTGTATCATAACTACTTTTGGTTGGACCAAAGTTAAGCTGGTAGTGTAAATTTTAATAGCTGGTTAGGTTATTGTTAGTGGCAGGTTGCGGAAACTTGACTATTTCTCTGCTTAAACACTATTTAAATGTTACCGGTTTACAGATTTTTCCGGCACTATTGTCGTTTAAACCAAGAGAACCTATCTAATAGATAATGTTTGATTTTCTCTTTCACACTTATCTGTTTATGCTATCCCCTTTTCGCAAAGTAAAAAATCTTCTTTATTTATATAAAGAAATATAGTCAAATTGTCTTGCTACCTAAGCAAACTACAAACCCTCACTCGCACTAAACCCAATAAATTTTCAGTCACATCACTACCTTGTATTCCTACTTATCGATTCATGGCTCATAAAATATAGCGACAGTGAAACATAATCAAAGTGGGGGTTCCTTGCGCAATCCTGATGACCGTGCAGGTTTGAAGATAGTGTATTTTCTACGAGGTTTCCAACCTAGGTATGCATTATCTACGAATCCCAACTAAATACGATTCCCTAGACCATAACATTTTGTGCAGCTGCTAACAACAACAAAGCCACACTATTGCTGATGGACTACTAGGTTACATGCAACTATTGATACCACAAGAGTAAAAAATCACCGAGGCATCTGTTGAGATAAGCTTTCACATTAGCAGAAGCTTCAGATACAATGTTGCCAAATAATGAGATTTTTGAAGGGATGGGGCAAATGGGGTATCCTACTGACGGATCTTTCACCTTTTGGAAAAGCTTTATGCAACACCCCATTGGAAATTTTAGTCTCACCATCTTTTGCAATGTATAAATCTCTAAAAGTGTGATGGTATCACAATTTGGGTAGCAATATTGCTACTGCTTTGATTTGTCTTTCCATTGGCAGAGTTTATAATTTTTCAAAACTAATCTTTGATGCATGGTGGCAACTTAAAAGCAAAACAAAGTTTTTGATGTATCCTCGTTTTCTGCAACTGATTTTGGACATTCAAACGGAAAACAAACACCCTTATCTGGCTGTGACCCTAACCAAAAAGATTTTTAGGAATATGAAAAGGGGTTTTAGAGGGGCACCAAGACCTTTGTTGCCTACTATGCTGCTTGTTGCTACTACTAATCCAAATGCAGGTCAAGAACATCCTGATGTGGCTCAATCTCAACCATCATCATCTACAATTCCAATACCATCTACATCTTTACCACCAGAACAATCTCCACCACCTATACCTATTCCTATCCCTGCATCAACACCTACACGTATCCCTGAAACTGACCCTGAACCTATGGAACACACTTTTGAGGAACCATCTCCTGCACACCAACACTTCTCACCCCCACAAGAGCATGCCCAAGGACAGATGACTTTGGATGATTTGCTTCAAGTAGTTCCTCAATTACTGACAAGAGTTGATAGTTTGGAAAAGGATCTCAAGCAAACCAAGCTGACAATGGGGAGTGCTATTGTGAAGTTAGTCAAGAAGGTGAAGAAGCTGGAGGATATTTTAAAAAGGAGAAATATGGTCTTATCAGCCTCTGAAGAGGAAGAATCTAAGGCTCAGGGGAGGAAAAGTCAAGATGATCCTCTAGTTTCTTTGGTACAAGGGCTGGTTACTCCTTCTAAGACTACTGTCAACACTTCAGGGGAGGAACAAGTTGAAGACATAAGCCCTACTACATTAGAAGCAGCTAAAACTCTCTCCAGGGTTGCCTCTCAAAAGCCAAAGTCCATAGATAAGGGAAGGAGGTATAAGAGAAGGAAAGAGACTAAGGGAAAGAAGGTTGTCACTAGCTTGGATTTTCAAGAAGAAGTTAGTACTGGTGCTGAAGGAGTTAATACTGGCTTGAAGGAGTTTAATACTTGCAGCATTAAAGTTAGTACTGTTAGTGGGCAAGTTAGTACTGACAGTAATTAACAAGTCCATTCCTACCCCTGATAAAGGCCAAAAGGAAGGAAAAGCTCTTATGATCATTGAAGAAGCTCCTAAGAAGACTAAGGAACAAATTCTACAGGAGGAAGCTAGTCTTGCTGAAGCTATCAGATTAGATACTTTGGAGAAAGAAGAAGAGGCTAAACAAGTACACTTGGATTCTCTCTTAGAACAAAGAATTACAGAAGAAGAAGAATTAAATGGAACAAAAAGAAAAGAATAGCTCAAGTTTAATTTGAAGCTCAGCATT
>BQNB010010572.1:0-15000 GCA_026074375.1 Tanacetum coccineum | reverse complement strand
CCAGCCACCCTACCACCCTACCCTCACCACCCCCCCTCGCCACCAATCCGCAAGCCACGCAGTCCTCCACAAAACCCCCCACACCACCTAGACTCGACCACCCCAACACACCACCCCCAATACTACCTCCTCCCACCTTCGCAACCAACTACCCTCGATGCCACCCACCCTTAACCACCCCCCACTCCTCCTCACAAACAATCAGCACCTACCCACCCTACACCACACCACACCACCACCCACAAACCACTCCCCCACCCAGAACAAACACAACCCCACCACACACAACAACTCACACCAAAACACCCAACTCACCTACGACACCACGACACGCCCCTCCCTACAACCCCCTCCCCACGATTCCAAGACCCCACAACCACACCCCACGCAACTGCCCACAACACCTCCACTTAACCAGCCCTATCCAACTCACACCGTACCACACACACACCCACTATCCCCTCACAAACACCCCTACCCCTCACACAAGCATACCAACCCCCCCACCATCACCCCCCAAAACCCAAACCCCACACACCTAAACCAACCTACTCAACACCACCCACAACCAACCCCACCCCCAAAGCCACCCCTATCACATCCCAAACACACACACCAAGCAACCCTCACCACCGCACAACACAACACGCACACCAACTAACCCACTTGAACCCCCCCCAAACACACCCCCCACCCTCCACAGCCACCACACCCACAAAAACCCAACAACCCCGAAAACAATCCCACAACAAACCAAACAATCAGCCCCCCCGAATGCCACCCACCAACCACACACTTACCCCTCCCACCCCCACACCGACAAACCCCAACCCCCATCGAGAGACACAACACCCCCCATCACCGAACGACACAGAACTACCCACCCCACCAAACCTCCCCACCCGCCCCCTTCTAGCCCAGCACCCTCCCCCCCACCACCGACAATCCCCATCTACCCATTAACACGCACCCTCCAGACCCCACCACCACCACCACTACCACCCCCGCAACCCCACTAACCCCACACACAGACCCCCCCGAACAACCCCCCAACACCACGCCAGTTCAGCGCCCTCACGATAACACACCCCAACATTTCTCACATACATCCTTCCCACCCCACTTTCCATCTCATAACATCCAACACACTTCAAGTAACATTCCACCTCAACATTATATCCATGCCCCGCTGATCCTCAGCTACGTTACCAAAATGGGTCACAAACCCGCCGGACATGAAAAATCGGTCCCCCGCAACTACCCAGCACCAACAAAAGATTAAATCCAACAGCGTATCCCCCAGCCGAGGCAGTCAGACATCAAGGCTGATACCAATACACCATGCAGAGTCACCAAGCTTCACCTTCATAGTCCACATCACAAATCAGAGAATACATCCGCTAACAGATATCCGCTATACCCAGGCATATGAAGATGAACTGCTAAGCTTAGATAAAAAGCATCACTAGAGTAACACCCCGAAGTAGCAATTGCCGCCAAACTGATTGAAATGGAAGGAGAAGCAAGTATAGGTATTACGGAACGATAATGGTAGATGAGGGAGCAATACCAACTTGGTGGAGGTGCTAATGTACAAACACAACAAAAGGTCATCTAGTACTAACCCTTTCATAAACAGACATAAGAATTGGGCTAGTCCAGGAGCAAAACGGCTCTTGGTAAAGACTTCTCAAATTCCGTATAATGGCTGACAATTTACCAAACCATTTGTATGGTATAAACACACATATCTTGTTATAAGTTAAAGAGGTTGGCTAGCCCACAAGTTTAAGGTTTTTGTGGTATAAAAGGCCTTGGAAAAACCCAAACTAGTCCATTAGGTTATGGGCTCATGGTAAAGACAAATTGCAAATCCAATATTAGAATGGTTGACTACTTACCAAAAAAGTGGATTGGTACATCCACTCACCAAAGTTTTCAATGTACAAAGAGTTGATATGGTAATCAACCACCATGGAATTTACCGTTTCTCCTAAGGATTTCCAAAGATTGACTAGCCCTTGAGCAACGCTACAAGTAATGGCATATCAAATTCCGTTTTATTTATTCGGGGTTCTAGAATGGTTTGCCAAAACCATATGGAATTCCCACTCACCAATGTTTCATGTACTAAGATGAAATGGATTTTCATCGACCATGGACATGCACTTTCAGGTGGCCAACAGGACTGGACTACTCCAGTATTATATTGGCTATCTGTAAAAGACATCAAATCCATTTAAAGTTTTAATTGATTCACCTCTCATAGGATAGTTAACACAACCTGAAGTAGAGAATTAGATCCTGAAACCCTATATGAATTTGATTGCAGAATGAAGGGTTTGCATGAAAAGGTTTAAAGAATAATGATGGATGCAAAGATCCAAAAAAGAGATGAGTTATGAAGAAGTGCAACTCAAGAATAATTTTGAAGAGTTTTTATTTTCATCCCATCCTCAGAAGCTCAGAAGGAAGACACCTAAAAGAAACTTGAAGTTCACAGTGGAAGATCAAGTTAGGGGAGGATTGAGTTGGGAAATAGATTTGTAAAAAAAGACTTAATACATGTAGTAAAACAGTTTAGTCTGGTAGTATTAGTTAGTTCTGGCAGTACTAAATTTTCTCACCTTTTGCACTCATTCTTTTTGCTCAAAACAGCCCACATATCCTCTCTAAAATCCTTTGATCATTTAATCATAAAGCTTTGTTTCCAAGTGATCCAAGCTTAATTCCTCAAGTGCAAGAGAAGAATACTTTCATCATCAAGTGAAGAAGTATTACACCTCAAGTGTGTATTGCAATCTTGTTGCAACCATATCACATATTTGTAAATCAATTGTATATTTGATATTTGTGTGTAGTAGCTAGATCTTGGGGATCTTTGTAAGTATAGTTAATTAGTGGTGATCTTACCAAGTAGGGTTAGATAGTTGTGATATAAGTAGAGTGGTGAAGTTAAGTTGTGAAGAAGTCGTGAAGTTGTGAAGTTGTGAACAAGTCGTGAAGTTGTGTTGTGATAGATTGGTTCTAGCTAAGATTAGAACTCGACATTTAGCTTTGTGTCGTAAATCGGTGTAAGCAACGTTGTGTACGGTTTTCTCCGCCATAAGGGAGTTTGTTGACATAGTGAAGAAAACTCTCGAGTTTGGTGCTCGGGGAGTGGAGTAGGGCGAAGAGGTGCTTCGTTACCGAACCACTATAAATCCTTGCGTTGTGGTTTGATTGTTCTTACTCTTATCTCTTGTCTTACATTACTTTCTCATATCATTTTATTGATTGTTTAGATAAGTATATTGTTCATATTGTGCAAGTGTTGAATTCACATAAAAGTCGAATCTAAAATTTTACAAACAAATTTAAAACCTTTAATTAAAAAGCGGTAAACTATTCAACCCCCCTTCTAGTTTTCCACAATTGGTATCAAGAGCCACGCTAAACAAGATTTTTAAAATAAATTGTATTTTAAAACTTGAATCGATCTATGGAATCGGAAAAATATTTAGAAGGGCAATCTATGCAAAGACCACCACTATTTGAAAGTGATGGATTTATTTATTGGAAAAATAGATTCGAAACCTATGTGAAGTCAAAAGATCTAGATCTTTGGCATGTTATTACCGATGGTGATTTTCCTCCTATCCAAAATAATCCCGAAACTAAAAAGGATGAAATTGTACCTTTTCATAAACAAAACGATGATCTTAAAAAGAAACTTGCTAAAAATAATGAAGCCAAAATGGTAATTTATAATGCTCTACCACGAAAAGAATATGAAAGAATTTTTATGTGTCAAACCGCAAAAGAAATTTGGGATACTTTGTTAATCACTCATCAAGGTAATAATCAAGTCAAAGCTAACAAAATAGATCTTCTTGTTCAACAATATGAACAATTCATGATTCCGGAAGAGGAATCAATAGATAATGCCTTTGCTAAATTTAACACTATTATTACTAGTCTAAAAGCACTTGATGAAAGTTTTTCGAGCAAGAATTGTGTTAGGAAATTTCTTAGGGCATTGCATCCTAAATGGCGCGCAAAAGTCACGGCGATTGAAGAATCAAAGAATCTAACAACTCTATCACTTGACGAACTTATTGGAAATTTGAAGATTTATGAAGAAATAATTAAGAAAGATTCTGAAACCGTCAAAAGCAAAAGAGAACAAAGTAGATCTATTTTCTTGAAAGCTAGAAAGGAATCTAGTGATGACGATAGCTCAACCTCTGATAGTGAAGATGAAGAATACGCCATGGCCGTAAGAGACTTCAAGAAATTCTTCAAAAGACGAGGACGATTCGTAAGACAACCATATAAAGAGAGAAAATCATTCCAAAGAAATAAAGACGACAAAAATGGCAAAGGCGAAAGAAAATGCTTTAAGTGTGGTGATCCAAATTATCTCGTCGGGGAATGTCCAAAACTATCAAGATATCAAAACCAAAAAGCGTTTGTTGGAGGATCTTGGAGTGATAGCAACGAAGATGAAGATGAAAAAACAAATGACGAAAAGTGTCTTATGGCTAAAGCTTTCAATGAGGTACTTTCCAAAACCGAATACTTTAGTGATGACCAATCATCACTAGACGAAAATGACTTAGATAGTGAATATAGATTAGGACTAAAATTGATGGCTAAAAATAAAACTCTAAAACAAGCTAAAATAAAATTAAAAAATGAAGTACTAGAATTAAAAGATAAACTATCTAGGTTAGAAAAAGGTAAGAAAGTAATTGAAGAATGTAAATTATGTCAAGACCTTAAGCTTGAAAATGAGAAGCTTAGAAAAGAAATATCTAGGCTAAATCAATTTAATGATAGTAGTCACTCACTTAAGAAAATAATAAATTCTTAAAAAACTTCCGGAGATAAATCCGGGTTAGCTTTTTTAATTTACCTAAGAAGTCACCTAGCGAAACCAAACAAGTTAAAGTTTGTAAAGGCCAAGAAGTTAGTCGAATGAAAAATTGATAAGAAATCAAATTCAAACAAAAATTTATACTTATAAATAATACTAAAGTTACTAGTGCAAGCAATGAATGAGGTTAAACATTTTTACAAACCCTCCTTCAAACTCGGAGTCAGATTCTAAACCCCACAATGAGGTCATAAAACTCCACCTCCAAGAAAGAATAATAGTCCTCGTCCTACGGTCTAGAATACCTATCCTAGGAGAGACCCAGGTAGACAAGACTATCCTAATCACATAATAAGGAATCATTCACATCCACTTATTTTCACTCAATGTGGAAGTTGTTCACCATGTATGTGCCGAAACCAAATGCAAAACATACGAGGAAACAATAACTTCGATTACATTGAAAACGTTGGGGGACAATGGCAAAGCCATCACAAACCTTTGAAGTGGTGTGTTCCTCTACAAAAAATTCTTGGTCTCCGGATTAAGGAATATGATAGGTTCCCATGACCACTTATCAGTTTACCATTATGAAGACATTGATGAAGATAATTCTAAAGACTAAGGTACGTCTCACTTTTCATCTTCGTAGAATATAGATTATAAGTAAATGTCTATGTGTTACTATGATGTTGTAGTATAATTAGTTCTTAGAAAATAGTGTAGTCTCTAGAGATACCATTTGTTGGTTCTCTAGCTTTGAAGAGATTAGTTCACTATGAACTATTCTTTCGTGTAGATTATAGTCATACGTCTACAAAATGGAAATCTTCTATGACCACGTAGATGAAGAAGAGCAAGCTAGTGGTTAACAATCAACATAGAAGTAGGATTAGTTGCACGAAGATCATAGACACACTATGGATGAAACAAACTCCCTTCGATCTCGACGACCGCCTCGGATTCCGTGTCAACCATCATCTACGTCTATCTGGAAATCAACTTGTTGAAAATCTTCTAACTACGTCTTTTTATTTCATTATTTCGCTATCCTTCTGTTCACCTCCAAAATCACCTCTCGATCGACGTCTTGATTATCTCGTCCGTTATAATCAAGAAACTTTTTACTTAACGAAAGGTTATGAAAATGTCAATTATCATCTTTTATCATGGAAAACAATGTTTTAGTCTTATTTGCCCTTAAAACTACTAAATATATACATAAATATATATTACTAATAATAGGGATTAAATAAATTCGGGCCAAAAATAAATAAATAAATAAATAAATCTTTTGATCAGGTGGCGGCCCCCTTAAAATTAAGGAGACCGACTTGTTATTTTGGGTGACCCCCTTAAATAATCAAGGGGAGCGCCTTATCCGCAAAACCAAACACCCTTTTTCTGACGAACACTTTACCAAAATCAAAATTTTTCATTCCTCTTCTTCTCCTACCCACTGTGAACAAATACCATAGCCAAAAACCTTCAAAAACTAATCTTCAAATTGCCTAATTAACCAAAATTCGCAAGGGACTTTCAATAAAAGTAATCAATCAACCATTGATCTCCTTCGACTCACACCTTTTAAAATATATAATATATAAATATAAAATACTTATATAATTATAAATATAAGGGTAAGAATCAAAAAATCACAATTATAGTAATCCGGGAGTATGATTCCCTAGTCGTTTCCCCAACGAGGAAGACAATTGAAAGGCGAGGTCGTTTTGTAGAAATCGATGCTTGAATGGGAAAAATTAGGATGTTTTCTAAATCTATAGGGAAAATTAAGGCAATAAAATTAATAACCCGGAGGTGGGTTTTGGGGGAGGGGGGGGGGGGGGGGGGGGGGGGAGACAACAAAAATTTAAACTAAAACGCAAAACTGGGATCCTAAAAATGCGCTAAATTATCAACTAATTCAAGTAAAAACCCTACAAGAGATTTTAATGCATGCAAACCTCAAATATGACAAAAGAAAATTTTCTAAAAAAGATTTATATTTTTTTGACTTTTTAATAATTTTTTATGAATTAAAAACTAATTTAATCTATTAAAAATCCTAGAAAAATAGCAAATTAATCCCTAAAAATTCCAAAAAATGATTTTCTACTTTAGAAAAGTCTAAAATATGATAAAAATTAAGAAAACTATTTTTAACTACTTTTTATAATAAAAATCTATTTTCTAAAATTAATTTAAAAAGCTAAAAATCAAAATTAGAATCTAAAAGTGGTAAAAATGATTTTAATGCTTGTAAACCTAAATGTATTTATTCTAAAACCAAAAACTATTTTTTGTAATTTTATGAATTGATTTTCTATTTTTTTAAGACTTTTTAAAATTTTAACTTTCGAAAAATAATTAAAAATAACAAATAAGTATGAAAAATTATGAAAAATTGCAGGAAAATCCTAAGAGCTAAATAAGATGGTTAAGCCAGCTAATCGAATAAGCTCTAAAAAGCTAAAAATAAGCTGTGAAGTCTTATGGGCTTAATGGGCTCAAAAAGGGGATATAGGAATAATGCATGCAAAAGAGGACGGATGAGCTATTGTAGCACAATGATAATGAGTGGTGTGTGTAAAGCGTTGGGTTGAGGGTGTTGAGGTCCCGAGTTCGAGCCTTGCTCACTTGGGATTTCCACCCTCCCTAATTATTTTTTAAAGATATTTTTAATAAAGACACCTTTTTAGAAACCTCAAATAAGCACGAAAATAAGCCCTAAAAGCTGACAGAGGGCTTAACTTAACTAACAAGTTAAAAGGCTAAATGTTTTGGGCATTTTAAGCACTAATAAGCAAATGAAATCTTAAAATAAGCTAAGACAGATAAAAGAAACATATCTTAAAAGCACTTTAGGAGGAAACAAAATTAAGCTAATACAATAAGCTAGAATGGCAGAAAACTCAAAAGGCTATAAAACTTAAGGAATTTTAAGCTAGAATGCAAATAAGCTTAAATAAGCTCTAAACTAAAGGAAAATAAGCTAAAGGGGACTTATTCTAACCTAATAAGCTATACTAACCTAGAATAAGCAAATGCAATAAGCAGATAAGCTTAAATAAGCAAATGAGCCTTTTGGCCAAAACTGGTAAGCAAAAAGGCCAATAGGGACTTTTCTAGCTTAAAATTAAGCTTAGCAAAAGGATCCTTATGGGCTTAGTAGCTTATACCACTAGAAAGAGTGGCAAAAAAGTACAATAATGCTATAAGAAAAAAGCACATTTTGAAATGCAGATTAAGAACTTAAAAGGTTCATGAAAGGCTTTCTCACTCTCATTCAACACTTAGACCATTTTTAATACTTTTGCAATTTTAAACTAAAACCACACTTTTGAGCTTAATAATATGCAAACAAACATATCCTTATTGGACATTTAACTACAATTAAGATTGAGTTTAGACTCAAGAACCAATAATCCAACACCCTAAAAGGAGTTTGGAAAATTTTAGGATAAGCAAACAAATAGGCCAATGAAAAAGCATTTCTCAAACCTTTTTTGAAAACACTTAGCATTATGTCAATTTTGGCAAAAAACTCAAATCAATAATGCTGGCTTATTGACTTATTGTTTCTATCATGATTTAGCAATGTATAACTTGTAAAAACTTCCAAGAGCAACATTAGCTAAGCCAATCTAATTAGCAACTAAGAAAGCTTAACTAATAGTTTTAAACAATTCAATTTTAAAACCTTGAAAATGAGATTTAACACTTAAACACTTTAACAAACTAAATTTTATAACTAATTTTACCTAATCAAAAGCACAAATCAGGTTTTGACCCATTTTAACCCACTTTAACCCTTGACCCAAACACCCCTTTAAAGTGCTTAATACCATTTCAAGTTTATAAATCTTAGATTAAAAGTACAAATTGTAAATACAAAATAGTGAATCAGCTAAAAACAGATTAATAAAGCAGATTTCAACAATATAATAAGCTGAATCAATAGCTAATATTTATGATACTATTTTTGGTTTTTTAAGTGTTTTAAAGACCGATTATGAATAAACTAAAGATTCTAAACTACAATAATTAAACACAATAAGCATAAAATCAAACTATAATAAGCACAAATAAGCTACCTAAACAACAATAAGCAAGCAATAAGCAATGATAAGCTGAAATTTAAAATTAAGCTACAAAAAGGAATTGAGAACTTACAAGAGCCTTTGCTCTAAACAAGGCTTATCAAAAGGCTCTTATGAGCTATCACAAGGCTCCATGCTTATCTAGGATAAGCTGGTGAGGTCCTGGAAACCCATCCATGTCTGGTTTCCTTCCAAATTTAAGCTGAGGTAATTTTGGGAGTGAATTTGAGTAACAATAAGCTCATTTTAGCTTTTGAGAGCTTAAATGAGAGTGTAGCTAGCTTATGAGTGAATTAGACAGCTTATTAAACTTTAGAGAGCTTAAAAGAGCTTATTGAACCATAATTCATTTAATTGAAAACAGGATTTAACAAGTGCACAATATGAAAACTAAACTTTTAATTGATATTAACTGTTCACGCTTTGTAATGGAAAGTTACATTGATTTAAAACGATAAGCAAAAAGTTACACTAAAAAATTACACTAAGCTACACTAGATACGCAAAAGATGATCTGGGAGTGAAAAGGTCTTGTATTTAAAGCTTGAGAGAAGCTTTAGGTCTTGGATACACGTCTTTAGTCTTGATCTTAAACCATGAATCCTTGCCCAATCATATGATGCCTTTTGAAGATCAATTTGCGATCACACGGATTGCCAGGCGAGGAATTCCTTGTGTCATTTAAAGAACAAAAACAAAGAAATATATATCAAACTAACCAATGTATTTATTACCAAATAATCTCTTTAAAACCAATTCATATCATTACCAAACACATTAATTTATTACTGTAAATCATTCACTCTTTAATCACTAACAATAATAAGATTCCACAATTTCCATAGATTTTTACCCAAAACCCACCCAACCCCCCCCCCCCCCCCCCCCCCCCCCCCTAACATTTTACCAAATTATCCCCCCCCCCCCCCCCCCCCCCCCCCCCCCCCCCCCCCCCCCCCCCCCTTTTACCCCCCCCCCCCCCCCCCCCCCCCCCCCCCCCCCCACCCCCCCCCTCTGGGTTTACTGCTTAATTTTAACCACAAGGTAATTGTTTGGGGAAGTGGAAACAGTAACTTCACCTTCATGCCCTTTTTAACTGCTTATAATGTTTTTTGTTTGACCCGGGGTAAAGGGAGAAGTTGACTTGGGCTCGGATATTTATAAAGAGGGATTGGGCTTGGGTAATTTTTGGGCCACGGTTAAATGGTAAAGGGTTTAGTTTAAAGGATAAAAAGGATAACGACCGTTAGTTCTTTTATATAATAAGGGAAATACGGTGTTAGGGTTTAGGGCTTTTAGTGAAATTTGGTTTAACATTTAGGTTATTTTGGGAATTTTCAAGGGTTTTGTCATTTTATGGGTTGACCATTGTTGACCAAGGTTGACTTTGTTGTCCTTTGCTAGAAACTTTCCGGCTCTATGTAAAACTATTTCGTTCCGTGTTAGTGCTGTTGTCCGGTTTTGATGTTTTCTTGTGATTTATTGCAATATTCGTGCCCTACACACACAAATGATAAAACAAGCTATTTTCAAGCATAATTTGCACAATTTAATCTATTAAGGGTCATTTTTTGATATAAAAAGGAATGTGATTCTCATATATCAAAATTCTCCAACTAAGTGATTGCCGTGTCTCAAAGCAATATTATATGTCTAAAACCAAATACCTCAAAACTTCCCCAAACTAAATCTTTGAAAAGTAGCAAAGACTTTTGTGGGGAGAATTAAGAAATCTCAAGCTTTAAAACACCCCATTTTCCTATTTTTCAAAATTTTTTCATTTTTTTTAGCAACTACCTAGAATATTCTGACTTTTGTTTTTTCCATAACCGTTAGGGATCATAGAACAAGATGCATTTCGATCCGAGATGCCCCCAAAAAGGATAAATTCATCGTCCCCGATTTTTCACTTGCTCCAAACCAAGCTTAAAACGAAATCACAGTTAAATATCAGTTAAGATGCTAACACTACTCATATTTGCAATCTTGGTATACTTTTCACTCCTCGACAATTATTTTATATCTTAAGGTGAATGTGCTATTTAAAATATTCATTCATGGTATAACGTTTTACAAATGAATTCTCTGCTTCACGTTCACCCGAGAATATGAGTTTGAAGGCGAGATCATTCAGTAGCGTCTTTCGTCTTGGCACTCCCACCTGGCGGGTAAGTGACCAGGCTTTTGACAACTCGCAGAGACTAGTATCGGGACTCACGGACCTTAGGTTTCAAAAAACTCTAGGTTTCTCGTATATACATAGCTTATTTAGAAAACTTAAAATGAATTAGTCAAAGTTCAAAAGCATATTTAAATTTAACAAAAAGAGATCTATTTATTAATTCTCACTTATGCAATTGTAACCCTTAAGCCATCGTCCTTTTTTGAAGGCTGCAACATCGGTTGTGAGCCGGCAAGATGCAGCAAACTTTTATCAGTCTCGGATTTTTATTCTTACTATGGGCTTTCTTTAGAAGACTACCACATCGGTTGTGAGCCGGCAAGAGGTAGTAAACTTTTATCAGCCCACAGTTTTTTATTATTATTTTATAAATAATTTTTGTTATATAGTAAGACTTTTATTTTTGAAAATGCAAGTACTAAGTATTGAACGAAGACTAATTTTTTGCGAATATGTTACGTAATAATTGTTGATGCTAAGTTTAATCTCCAATTTTTGCATGTTTTATTAGTCCGGGTATGAGCTTTTGGGTGAAAATTGCTCATCTAAATTAACATACATGAAGATATTCAAGATTTCCAAATAATCTTTGTTTAGCATCCAACTCATAATTAACTCTATCATTTTTTGTTTTTCACGAATTTACGCGAACGCTTAGCCTACAAGTTAAGGAACAAGCAAGAGCTCAACACGCTCGATCGGGTTATACCCAGCAGGAAAGTCAAAATTGTGACAAAACACTAATTTTATTTTTGAAAAATTTAATTAAAATTTTTTTTGTGGAAAAACGGGGTACGCGAAAACAACGGCTGCAGGCATAATCAAATCGATAGACCTCCCCATACTAGAATTAAACATTGTCCTCAATGTTTTAAGAAGGGTCTCTAAGTAAATCCTAAGCCGTTTATTAAGTATGCTTAAAGATAAACGTTACTCGATAAGATTAGAATATGAATTTCCCCAAATAATGGCAAGCAAGCCTTAGAGCTCGTGCTGGACCGGGTCAAAACACCGATCACGTGTAGTCTTCAGAAATTTTAGGTCAATCCTACAAAAATCGACAAGTACAAACAACAAGAATCGGAAGAGTACAAGCCTCCTCACAACACAATAGAAATAAGAAAGAAGAAAAATGGATAAGCATGGGGTGCACCAACGAAAGCGCTTGTTTAGGGTCACTAAGCTTGACCCATCCTCATTAGTTTATTTGTCTTGGGGAAGTTTGGAGATCCGGGACAACCAATTTTGGTACGTCCCCTCCAAAGTTGCATTAATTCGAAGGACCATTCACCTTAAAATTTGTCCCGGAGTTTTAGGATAACTCAACGGTGCCATATGGAAAGACTTGGGTAATGATGAACAGTCCAGACCAACGGGATTTTAACTTGCCCGAGAACATCTTCAATCGAGAGTTAAAGAGGAGGACTTGATCACCGACGTTGAAAACGCGGTTTTTGATCTTTGAGTCATGGATCCTCTTTGTTTTCTCTTTATAGATCAAAGAGTTCTCATAGGCATGATCACGAAGTTCATTTAGTTCATTGAGTTGAACTTTACGGTGATCACCCGCGGTCTCAAGGTCAAAGTTTGCATGCTTTAAGGCCTAGTAGGCTTTGTGCTCGAGCTCGATCGGTAGATGACATGCCTTTCCGTACACGAGCTTATATGGAGTACACCCGATGGGTGTTTTGTAAGCTGTACGGAAGGCCCAAAGTGCATCATCTAGTTTATCCGACCAAGAGGCATGGTTTTCGCCTACGGTCCTTTCAAGAATTCGTTTCAAGCCACGATTAGATACCTCAACTTGCCCACTTGTTTGTGGGTGATACGCGATGGAGAGACGGTGAGTAACTCCATATTTAAGCATGACCTTTGCAAACTGGTCATTGCAAAAATGGGTTCTGCGATCACTTATGATAGCACGAGGGGCACCGAATCGGGCGAAGAGAGATTTAAGAAATTTGCAAACAACTCGGGCGTCGTTGGTGGGGAGCGCTTTTGCTTCAACCCATTTTGACAAATAGTCGACCGCCACGAGTATGTATTTGTTCCCTCGTGAAGACGGGAACGACCCTTTGGAAATACGATGCTCCCACACGTAAAGATTTCGCAAACTTTGGATGGAATTTTGAGGCATTTACATCACGTTGCGAATTTTTTTCTTGACTATGACAAGTAGTCTCATCAGAGTGGTCCAAGTCATGGCCATCTTTGTAAATTTCGTGGGCCATAATATCCTAAGTCAAAAACCTTTTTAACGATGTAGTTGCACCCATAATATCCTCGGTGGGTCCACTATGGCAAGCTGTGAGAATGTCAACAGCTTCTTAGCCTACAACACACCGCCAAATCATTTGATCCGCACTATTTGTTCAAAATATGTTAAACACTACTTTTGGGACGAATGCTACGGCTTCTTTTCTAACACGAAGAGTTAATTTACCTTCGTAAACATCAATCAAAGCACGTCTGGTCTTTAAGAAAGATCTCCCGAGAATTAGAGGAACTCGGGGATCGGCATCAAAGTGTCTAGGATACAAATTCGGCCAGGAATTTGACTTTCCTACTTTAGATAGACGTCTTCGGCGATCGATCGGTTGGGTATATCGAATGGTCTGCAAGTTTTCAAGAGTCCTAAAGTAGGAGTGAGCTCTGAAAGAGAAAATGTTTTCTCCACACGATTTAAGGGCATGAGAATTTATGCTATGCGCTAGATCGACCAAGGCTAAGCACTCATCCATTCTGGGAAAATCATACGGTATTAGAAATTTGCCGGGGTCTCCAAGTTTTTCAGGTAACTTATTGAGGATAACCGCTGAACAATGCTCATTCAAAAGGAGTTCTAGCCATTTCACTTAGTTTTTCTTTATTTCCAATCAAAGCTTTAAGAGTTGAGGCAAATTTTAGCATTAGAATCAAAGCATCCGCTAAGCTAATTCGAACAAACTCAAATCTTTAAAGATTTCATAGAATTTCTCAATTTGGTTGTCAGCTTTTTCACGGAGCTTTTGGTCATTTAGTCTAGATGGATATGGAATTGATGGTTTCTGGTTTGGCTTCGGAGCACTAACGGGAGCAACAACGGGCTTAGAATTTTGAGTTTCAACTAGGACAACCGGAGGTTGGACGTCTTTGGCACTTCCGTTATTAGTAGGAGGCACCGTGTCCTTTGTCACCTCGGTTTCATGTTCCACTACTTTAGGAGGAGAAGAAGAAGTAGTAGGAATCGTGGGTCCTTGATAAGCAACACCGCTTCGGGTGGTAACACCCTTCAAATCTTCCTTCGGTTTAGTAATGGTATTACTAGGAAGTGTCCTAGAACCTGAAGTAGAAGCGGTATTGGAATTCACGAACTTGGTAAGCATGTCCGTTAAATTGGTCATTTGATTTTGCAAGTTTTGATTTTGATTTTGCATATTTCTCATAATCGCATCATTATCTTTGACGTAGTTTTGAAAGTCATACTTCGACACACCTTGTGTTTGAGGAGCGGGAGCTTGGTAAAGCGGAGCTTGGTGAACCGGAGGTTGATTAATCGGGGGTCGATAAATTTGGCCTTGGTTGTAATTATTCCCCCGGTTTTGATTATTTCCTTGGTTTTGTTGAACGGGAGGAAAACGAGGAGGTCGAATTTGATTAGCAATCGGGGCTCGGTAACCGGTATATCCTTGATTGAAATTAGTCGCGGCGGCTTGAGAAACATATTCTTGAATATTGTCACGATAAACGTTGCCATCGATGGCGGGACAATTTCGGTAAGAATGAGCACTGATTGGAACCAAACTAAACCTTTTATATATATAATATATAATAAAATATATATAATAAGTATAATCTAAAAATAATCAATGAAACCG